>CACRXK020001586.1:0-20351 GCA_902702795.2 Paramuricea clavata
CATGAAGTATGGTCAAAGTGTCCCACAGAATACCATGCGGAACATGAGCACTAAAGACAATCCGGGTACTCTGCCGATAAATCTCTATGCCCTGGCACAGCTAGCTAGCGAGCCTTTGGAATTCTCGAAAATTACAGAAAATGGTACCCAAAGAGACACACGCCATGCCAACACGCACAACATTCTTCATTCCACTGGGGACGTTGTTTTTCTTGCCTCGTACGCCAATTGTGGGCGGATGATGATCTACCATCTACAAGAAAACGTTAGTGTTTCAACAAAGAAAGCTCTTGCCAACATATTTGAAGGTGATCCTTTCAATCCACTTATATTTACAAAAGAAGGAGTTGTCAAGGTCAATACGAAAGAAATACCTGGTTCTCAAGTGGAAACCGTTTGCAGGAAATAGCAACCTTGAACTGACAGAGAATGAGTTTCTAAGATAGCAGTCGAGAATGACTGAATGTGTTGATGCTGTGACGATTGAAGAGGCGAGAGAAATCAGAGAGCGCCAGGATATCGACCGAGAAGGTGCAACAGATACGAAGGCAAGATGTGCAAGAAAGACACCACATAGGCTACTGACGATATTGTATATTATGATTAGTAAAGGTGATACTTTAGTACTTTAATCGTTGGAACAATTGAAGAAACTATAAATGCAATGCTGTTCATTAGATCTATTTTTTGTTATGTAATAGTAATACACTAATACTGTCAATACTTCCACGAAGTCAAATAACTATTAAACATTATAGACTTCTTCAGTATTGTATTTTTCAAATGAGCAAGTCATCTGCAGGCTTGTGATTGTATTTTTCTGTTTAATTTTGTTAAAGTGAACGTATGTATTAATATAATGGATGATAGCGAGGATAAACTGTCAAATTTTCTGAATAACGAAACAAAACTTAATTTATATAGGGGAACAAGGGAGCATGGTTAAATTTTGGAAGGGAACAAGGGAACAAAGCGAAAATTTTGAAGGGAACACGGGAACAAGTACCCCCCCTGGGAGACCCTCAAGTGCGAACTAGGTCAATCCTAGCACACTCTAGGTTCTAATATAGAGTTCATTAGGCGAAGATTGGGATAATTATGGATAGTTTAAAAAATCCCCAGATTCTACGTACCCTATATCCCGTTATATCCATATACACCCTGAGAAATGCGCGCAAAGTACGATGGTATTCAAAACTGTCATGGTGGATTTGTGCCAATTTTGAAAAAAAAACGAAAAGGACTTGCAAAATTTTGTCAAGAATCTCACTTGTTATCATTTACCTGAAAGTTTTTGAAGAAAGGGAAAGTACTAAATCTGTCGAAAATGCCTAAAAATATTCAATACAATGTTGGCGATTTAATTTGGGCGAAAATGAAAGGCTACCCGCATTGGCCTGCTAGAGTAAGCGAATCATTTTTATGTTGACATGGATTTGTAGTATTTATAAATATTGGTTGAAGAATATATTTAAAATGAATTAAGAGTTATCTGGGGAGGAGAATGCTCAATAGTGGTTTAGGATTTTAGGTCATTTAAGCAGTGAAAATTGTATACTAAAATTTTCTACTATCAACAAAAGTTGCTGAATTCCACGTATATTTACAATTTATCGTGCTAGGGGATTTACTATAAAGTATATATACAATAAAACCCCTATCAAATAGCAAATTACACACTATCAAAATCACACTATTCAATACCGGGTTATTCCACAAAACATCTACATTTGCCCAACAGAGGAAATTGCAAGTTTACCCCCCACAGCACCACATGGTGCATTTTGTGTACAAACATTTGAGGGTTACATTACAGTTTACTGTACCTGAGTGATAGAATTATTCAATGACATATATCTGATGACATTACATGTTTTAGTGATTGCTAGGGTATGGTCAACATAAATGGATTGCTGCACAATATTCAGTGTTTTGCACAAACAATATGACCATACGTAACAAAACTGTTTGGTTTTAGATTGATATGGTTGAACCAGGAACAAAGATTCCAAACAATAAATTACCAATATTCTTCTATGGTACACATGAAACGTATGTACAACTCTAATGCAATCTGTAGCTATTTGGATAAGGGCTAGACCATTAGAAAAATTCTGTCCTGGTAATAAATTCACAGGGGAAAAAATTGAATTTGCATTAATGGGTTTTGAATGGTTTTTAAAGATTTCCCATGTATGCTATCAATGTAAAAACTGAATTCTTACTATTATTGGTCATTATAGATTTCCCATATATGGTAAAAAACCATGATGTTTATTATTTAGTACCATAAATGGTATTTTCCTGTCCACAGGAAAAAATAAATTATATACCATCAATGGTAAATATTAAAATATAAAACAATGGTAACTCCAAAAATAAACATATTAAATATTCTAGCTTTCGACTAAGATTCAGTCATCATCGATTCGAGTCTTTTTGACTAAGATTCAGTCAAAGATTCATCAAAAATGAAAAAGAAAAGAAAATGAAAAATTAAATAAAATGAAAACAAAATGAAATGAAATGAAAAAGATTCATCATCATCAGATGATGAATGACTAAGATTCAGTCATCAGATTATGATGTTTCCTGATAATGACTGACTCTTAGTTGAAAGCTAGAATATTAGAATGTTTATTTTCGGAGTTACTGTTGTTTTATATTTTATTAAAAATACTCAGTAATAATTTTTAGTAAATCTTAAACAACATGGTTTTTACTATTTCATCATAATTTTTTTTACCATTTGTGAAATGTGTAATAATTAATAATGGCAAGGCCGGATTTTGGTGGAAATAGTGGGGAAGGTGGAAAAAAATTTAGGGAAGGTGGAAAAAAATTTAGGGAAGGTGGAAAAAAATTTAGGGTAGGTGCAGCGGTCTAGCTCACAACCCCCATGGAAAGTTAGGGCTTAGAACAGGCCAACAGTGATGTATGCATGTAGTGTACATTATATATAATAATGTATCAGTGTATTAATGAACTAAGACTGTACAACTCATCAAATTTTGCCCTACAAAGTTTCTTTCGAAACATTGCATTAATAAAAAGGTTACTTGACACAGAGATGAATGGCTATCACTGTTTCAATTTTACAGAAAAACGTTCTTACGAAGTGTAGATCCTAAGCAACCAAAAAATGTCAAATTTTTTACTTTGATCTATCATCGAAACTGCCCCAAAGGGGAGGTGCATGACTTTTCAGGGGAGGGGCAAAAATTCTCAGGGGAGGTGCAAAACTATCTCAGGGGAGGTGCGCACCTTCCCACACCTCCCCTCAAAATCCGGCTATGAATAATGGTAAGACTTCAAGTTTTTACATTCAAAAACCTATTAATGGAAAGTTCATTCTTTTGTGTGAAAGCCTTTCTCCTTACCTCTTGTGATCCCTTGCTTGCCTGTGTCACTTATTACGAAACACCGCCATTTTGGTAAAAATCCCCAAATTCTTTTGCACCTTCAGTGCGTTCATGCAGGCGAAGGATCTGTGTCCTTACAAAGAAAACAAATCCAAATATTATCTGCCAAAGAAGCTGAGGGGATTTCAGGAAGGATTGGATGAGATTGAAAAGATGCCGTTGATAAAATTTGGAGCAGAAAATAAAGGAAAATCAAACAAAAAAGATGATAGTACACATGATAAAAAGGTAGTCGATCTTGAAGATAATTTGCTTAATTTAATGCTTCCAATATTTGGAAGATATTTCGTAGTAATTTCTTTGAATATTGACCTGTTTAGGAACAGAAAGCAGATGTTAAAAAGGAGATAAAAGAGGTAATTAAGTTATATTCCTTAAAATAAATCAGTAGTGATTATATTAGGGATGAGCCGATCAAAAAATTAAATTTACCAATCCGATAAATTCCAATCAAATTTACCATTCGATCAGCCGATTTATCGGTGTTACCGATACTTGTTCTCAACATTCAAGTGTTGAGAACAAGTATTGGTAACACCGATAAATCGGCCGATCGAATGGTAAATTGGATTGGAATTAATTGCAAAATGCTAGCAAAACATAACAAGAGTTAATTAATGGACCAGTAACATAAATGTCATTACGTTTAGTCATGGATTGATACTCAATTTAGTAATCAATTTATTTCGGAAAATTATTAAATGACTAGCAGTGTAAGTAAATTTGACAGATCCTTTGTGGAAGAGATAACCAATCTGCCTGAAAGTTGTCGATTATCAGGTTCTAGCTAGGCCATGTTGAGGCTCAATGTAACTCTTAAACACTTAAACTGTGCTTCATCTCCCACAGGAAAAGAGTCCAATTAAAAAGGAAAAGCCACGTAAAACACTGGAAGAGAGCAATGATGACACCAAAACAGTAATTCTATTTTATGTTTTTTAAGCATTTTATTCAAAATGTCATTAGACAGTCTGTATTTTTCCAGTAGCAAAATCCTTCGAGCGAAATTGTGAGTATACTGTACATGTACGTTGGTTGAATAACAGATAGTCATGAAAGAAATATATTTTTAGGAAACTCCACCAGCAAAGAAACAAAAGATTTCAAAGAAAGAAGAAGAACCTGTGGAGGTACCTAAAGTACCTATAAAAGAGGTATATTTTAGGCAAAACTTTTTACCCTTTAAACTGGATTTAACCTTCAAATTATGACTGTCTTTTTATCAGGGTTTGAGATAGCCTGCATGGCAGGTGGTTTTTAGGGAGGTGAAGGAATTCCTTTGCCTCCCTAATTTTCACTGCCTGTAGAAATACCGCCTGCCACGCAGGCTAGGTTTGAGATTATACTTTGTTCCTGGAATCCATTTTGGATAACAGCATGTCAGCATTTCTTCAACCTGGTATCCGAACTGAAAATCTTGTGTCCAAATTATCAAAATAAGAAAACATACTTTCAGTCTTTATATGATTTAGTTGCCATGATCTCAAAACTAAATGTAAGAGGTTTTTCCAAATGTTACCTTAGTATTGACAGAGTTTAATGTTAACCCTAATAAATACACCATAACATTAACAACAATGTCAGAACACTTAACAGACTTTTGTGATTGTCTTGATTAAACATGTGAAAATGAAAATGGCTTAGGTATGAAGCTAGGGGGGTCACAAGATATCGGGCAAAAAGCTATCGCCCCCTAAAATTTTGTCGCCTGTATGCCTATGAATGTGATAATATTTGTCTGTGTGTAGTCTCCACGGAAACGAACTCGTGCAAAGCAAAGTGATGATGAGGAAAATGCCGCAAAGAAAGGAGAAAACGAAGCAGAAGATGTGATGACAAAAGAGGAATTTCAACGCAAACGAACAGAAAGGATGGAGAAAAAGAAGTAAGACCATTTCTCACACACTGTTGAGGGACGCTGCACATGCTGATTAATATTAATATGTTTATCTCCTGAAAAATTTCACACCTTTTTCACAGGAGTATTAATATTCATGCTTGGTTGGGTTTAATAGAATATTTTAATACAGGCTATAATTAGCTCACAGTAATGTAATATTTATTTAATCTTTATTTCCCAAACCGGTTTGGCATATTTTTACAAATGGCCAATCACATGCGCGATTCAAATTCTGAACCATGTGACCAGAGGCTCTCCGTTCTCGCCTCTCGTTTCTTACGCCTCGCAAAGAGCCTCTGGAACCAGGGTCCCCTGATTCATGAAATGGATTCTATCATTCTTCTATCATGGATTCTATGATTTTCAGAGAGTTATTGAAGGAAAAGAAAAGACAAGAAAAATTACTGCAAAAGAAGGCTGAAAAACGTGTAAAAGAAGCCGAACGTGAAAAAGAGGCCGAACGGGAAAAAGAAGCCGAACGGGAAAAAGAGGCAGCTGAATTGGAAAGGGAAAAGGAAATGCTAAATAAACGTATTGCACAGCATTTTGTTTTGTGTGTTTTTGCTTACAGGAATCATGTATATAGCCATTTGTTCAGTACAATGAATGTACTTACAGAGCCTGAAATAACAGACATTTTCCTGCCAAATCCAAAACATTTTGTCTGGACAAAAAAAATGTAACCAGTTTTATTGAAAGAATGGTGCATCCAATCACCCCCAAAGAATATGCAATTTTTAAATGTAAAACCATTATACTGTATATCGTTTGGCATAAAGTATTGATGTTTGATGCCCATGACTGGGTGTCAAAATGAAATCGAAAAAATGTCAGACCAAATATGTAACAATTTCTGATCAAATTTAATTGTGGTTCGACATTTTTTCCATACAATTTTTTGAACATTATTTCAGGCTTTGACTTGCAGCTTGTACATGCAAATGAACTATTACTAACTGAACTGCATTTCTTACAGTGCCAACGACAGAGCAAATCCTAGATCGATTTTTATATGATTTGAAGGTCTCACTTAGAGTCGAATCTCCAGTGAGTAGTACAGAAGACATTGGAATATTTTTTAGCCCCTCGCGGACACTTTTGACCTATTACAGTAATTGTGTGTTTTTGTAGGATGTAGCAAGATGTATAAAGATTATAGGACAAATTCAAAATCTTGATCTAACTTCGGAAATGATTAAGAACGCGCCAGATTTAGTATCAACTTTGAAAAGGGTTAGTATTTATATTGTATTGTTGTTTAAAAGTAATGCTATGGTATTGTATGGTTGCGTGTTTAATATGCATGGTGTGGTGTACTCTTTGGAATGAAAGGTATGGTACTGCATGGTACCATGATGTTATGCCGAACCAATTTGTTTCTGCCGACAATAACGGTTTTTAGTGCAAAGTTTCTTCGTCATTCAGTCGTATAGTGTAAACTTTCCGGAAATAGTCACAATGTTTTTAATGTTTTCCGACAACCACATGATATTTTTTGATAGGCCTTACGTTCCTTTTTATAGTATATAATTTGCGGTATGTGTACCCTGGTTCCAGAGGTTTAAAATAAACCTCTGGTTGAAAGCGGCAATTGATTCATCGAGCCGCGCCAATCAGTTTGAATTAGGGTCAGATCCTGACTCTGTCGCCTGATTGGATGTTTGTATTTAAGCTCTCTGATTGGTTATAGATGTTTTATTTGAATCAATCAGAGAGCTTTAATACAATCATCCAATCAGGAGACAGAGTCAGGATCTGACCCTAATTCAAACTGATAGGCGCGGCTTGATGAATCAATTGCCGCTTTCAACCAGAGGTTTATTTTTTCTCTCCCCTTCGCAAAGAAAATAATAAAAATAAACCTCTGGAACCAGGGTACGGTATGTGAAAATAATAATCACATCTATCTCTTCTTAACTTTCAGATCCGTAAGTACACTGGTAGTGAGGAAGTGGTGGAAAGGGCTGGTCAACTTTATCACAAGTTAAAATCCTTCTTCCATGTCTCTTCATCAGGTAGAAATCTAAAAACTCTCAAAACTTTATTCAACCACATGTAGCAAAAACCTGGATATCTTTTTTACCTGATCTAGCTGTTCATTAAGATGCTTTGTTGTGTGAAGCATATGTCTTCAAGACTGATAAGGCATAGGCAATGAATCCTGAAGTAGTCGTATAGTAGTTACAGTCTTATAGGATTAAAAACAAATTACTATACTGCAGGCTATATGAATATTTTTGTTCAGAACTTAGGAATTTAGGTATTGAGTTTGTAGATTAATTAGTGTGTATTTGACCATTTCAATAATCGGGTATTTTGTAATTTTGACATTCAATCAGTGTAATTTCCAGAATTAATTATCATATACATCAAAAATGTAGATTCCCCAAAAAATTTCTGGTTCCGAATTCCGATACTTTTTGCACCTGTGGCTCGGGATCCCCAAAAATTTCTGGTTCCGATACTTTTTGCACACCTGTGGCTCGGACACCATTTTCTAATATTTTTTAAGGTATCATATTCTAAATCATTCTGTTTCATTCTTTCAGTGAACGGCTCATCGCCAGCTTCCGACAGTCCTTTACCAAGCTAAAGCACAAGAAGAAGATTTCTTCATCCGTACTCACTCGCCATATCATTTTCAACGTTTTTAACAATATAAGTTAAGACATTATAGTCAGTTTTATATAGCTCAACTCTTTCAGCAGATCGCTGCATATAGTTCGTGCACCCGTATATAACCTCACGAGCTTGTGCACTTTACCGTGTGTAATATGGCAAAGTAAGGCATGCAAATTGTTTATGTAATAGCACGCAATGGCAATTTCTAGATTGCACAGTCTTCAGTATAGGTTCTCACTTGTTTCCATCTACCAAACTCACGTTACGTCATTTGATGGCAATTTCTAAAGTTGTTTCTTTTTGGATTTTTTTTTATTAATTTGGTTAGAGTTAGGTTTGCGGTTAGGTGTTAGAGTAGGGTTTGACTTAGTTACTTAGCCATTTACAGGTAAACTACGTGAAGCGTTCCTCTTTTGAGTTTCTAAATTGATTGCAATTTTCCTCATTCCTTTTGCAATTTAAAGGAACAGGACTGCATTGCAAATTCCCTTAAGGGATTTGCAAAGAGTTTTTCAAATTTGCAAAGCTAATGAGGAAAATTTCAAATGAGTTACGAAGTCAAAAGAGGAACGCTTCACGTAGTTTACCTGTAACATCTCTTCCGAAAATGACGTCACGTCACTTTGGTGGATGGAAAATAGTGCTGACCTCTTAGTACTGTAATATAGAGGTTCAGATTTGACTTCTGCTACTATTAAGGGACCATCAACCAATCAGATGCGTTTGATATATTCGATTTTTTTATTATTTTTTTTGTCAGTCAAATCTGAACCTTTATATTACATGAATGATCAAAAGCTTTACCGACGAATTGGGAATGAATGTTATATTTTAGGATTACAATATGTAAGCTGATTCATGGATGTAGCACAATGTCAAGTGCCAGATTATTAATACGCGATCTTTAGCAGTAGTTTTTACCAAACATTTACCGAATTAATATATTGTCTCTTGAAGGCTGGCTTCTATTGACATTGTAATATAGTATTATTTATTGTGCATATGGGGCAGGCTTTTGTATCCGCTGGAATTATAAATATATAGTAAAAAATATATTGTGTACAATATGTTGCTATTTTATTGATACTGTATGAATCGCGACTCTTCCGGCACAGTCCCTCAAACATGCTTCGAAAAGGCAGGCGCTTGGTTTGAAGTGGAAAACAGAGAAAGATAAATAAGTGAAGAAGTGATACAGTGGAGGATGAAAGAGAATGAGAGGTTTACACCTCGTATACACACCGACTTTTTTAATAGTTTTTTTTTAAAGTTATAAAGGGGGGGGGGGTGAATAGGGGTATACAAATCCGCCGATCCGCCCAAATTTGAAGCAAAATCCGCGATCCGACAATGGTCTTGTCTAAATTTGAATCCGCTAAAAGCTCAACTATGAAGTCACAATCCAGAATCCGAACTAAATTGCAAGCTAAATCCACAATCCGAGCCAAAATATTAGATAAATCCGCAATCCGCTGTATTAATAAGATCCGCAAATCCGTGTAAAATATTCACCAGATCCGAAATCCGAACAACTTTTTCTGTGCAATCCGACGATCCGAAAACCTAATCACTCCCCCATAAATATTGCACTTCCTTCAATAATAAATTTCAATATCTAATATCCAAGAAAAAAACAACGAATAAGAGTTTGGCGAAAATGAAAGGGATTTCAGAGATCTCTCGAAGTAAAAATAAATATAAATTTCCAAGAAAATCAAAAGAAATTCAGCTTTGCGGATGGAAGTTATTTTTGGGAGTGGCATCTTAAAATCAGGTGATTCAGATTTGCTGAGCCAGTGCTCTCACTTTTAAGGAATTATCCTTAAAAATAGGAATTTTGAAGAGTTTTAAGGATTTTTTTAAGGAATTTAGGTTTTTGAGGATTTTTTTAAGGAATTTCCAAAACATTTTATATTGGACTAAAAACGTTTTGACGGAGAATAACCACGCCACGCAAATGAGATTTAAACTTGAAAGTAGCAACATTATATGCACATAATTACATATATTCGTATGTTCTCTATGTCGTAAATGTACATATGGCTGTCTGTCCATTAAAATTCTCAAAAGTTAAATGTCAGTGTATGCTGTTCTTCTGAAATCTACAGATTTTCTAAGTTCTCAGGGCCCTAGCGACCGGGGGAGGGGGGAGGGAGGGTGCAACACCCCTAATATTGCTCATGAACAATTTCAGGTAGATATCCTGTAGATTTTCAGGTAAATTCAGGTAATTCTCAGGGCATAAAAAAGTGAACTCTCTAATCTGAATTGGAGTTAACAATCAAACAAACTAAAGACGTTGAGATGTGTTGTGGCAGGGAGGCAATTGCGAAATACCCTTTCTGACGATCTGGAGACTCCAAATTTCCAAAATTTTCTCAATTTCCCATTATAAACTGAAAGTATCAATACTTATCTTCATTGTCCTTAGGCAATACTAAAATATTGGGTAGGAAAGACTCTAAAAATGCCATTTCCGACGGTCTAGAAACTTCAAATTTTCAAAAAATGCGGTTTTAAAGAACGTTCAGTTCGAAAAATTCAGGTAAATCAGGTGAAAAAAACACTTTTTGCAACTCTGTGATCAGGCCTTGTAGAAATTTTACCAATTTAAGGAATTTTAAGGAAATCTGAGGAATTTTCGAGCTTTTTCTAAGGAATTCGAAAATTTGATTGTGAGAGCACTGATTTGCTCAGATCATGTCAATGCTCAAATACTTTCCGATATGGGAAGAAGCGAAAATACAATGCTAAATTTTACCCCAGATGATCGACGTTATAAAGGATTATTTAGCTCCGAAAAGATTCGGTGTAGTAGCCTACATATGTCTGATAGTTCATTTCCTATGTGGATTAGTATTTACTGCAGTAACATCGTCATTGAGAGCAGGAGAATTTGGCAAATTTTCTTGTACTGTTGATACAGGAAGTACGATATTATACAAGATTTATGTCGAGAAGACATGTTATTCAAGGTACGAACAAGCTTATAACTCTCCTCTACCTTTGTACGGCTTCGTTTTACTGAGCACTGCCATCGCAGTACTTGTCAGTGTCATTTATTCTCTCGGAGTAAGCAGCCGTGTTGATGAAATCGACAAAAGCCCGAGCGGAAGTGAGGAGCCAGCAGCAACGGATGGCGGAGAAACGAACCATGGATTTCATGTCCTCTATTTCTATTTTCTCCACCTTGTTGTCCGTTCGATATTTGGAGTTCTGTTTAGTGTTCTACAATATACAGTATTCTACCCCAAAGGATTTGATTTCCAATTCAGTTGCACTCTGCCAAATTCAGATGTAACGCAAATTGGGAATAAGACGAGCATGGGTAAGTTCAATTATACTACCACATCGATTGCCTGTGAAAATTCGAGCGCATCAGAGAAATGGTTGTGGAGCATGATTGTCTGTGTTTTGAACACTGCTTTTGCCTTGATAGTACTTTGTGAAGTGATTTATCTATCTCGACGACTTCCAATCCTCGACTGTCGTTCTGTGGTTGGCTGGAGCAGCGATACTCACTTTGTTACTGTATATCTTCTCCGTAAGCGATATATGCGAGTCGAAGTTGCACTGACAAGCATGGATGACAATACTCCGCCAGTTCACAGCACTCCGCCAGTTCACATCACTCTGCCAGTTCACATCACTCTGCCAGTTCACAGCAATCTGCCAGTTCATAACACTCCGCCAATTCACAGCACTCTGCCAGTTCACATCACTCCGCCAGTTCACAGCACTCCACCAATTCAAAGCACTCCAGATACTAGCATTGCAGACAGCAGCATTCAGGACTCAATAGACTTTTATAAACACAAGGTTTTGGATGCTTCCCTTACATCTGACATATGTTATGCACCGAAAGTTGATTTAGATCATTTGTACATTGATGTTGTTATTCACACTGAACGAGCTCGACACAAATTTTCGAAGGAAATGGCCAGACACGAAATATTTGATGTTTATATGTTGGTTCCTGAGTCCTCCATACGCTTGGAAGAAATCAAAGACTTATTTTATCCAAATGAAGATACTTCCGGCAAGACTCCTCACATTATTCTGGCAGTTGGACGCCCTGGAATAGGCAAGACTGTTTTGACACAAAAAATTCATCGTGATTGGGCAAATGGAGATGATGAATTTTACAGAGGGAAGATTGCCTTCTTTTTTAAATTTAGATGGTTCAATTTTGAAGAGTTAAATAACTTATTGCTCAAAACATTTCTACGCTATGGTACTGGGCTTAGCGAAGAAAAATTTGAAAGTATTTTTGAAGAGATTCTAAAGGAACCACAGAAAGCACTTTTTATTTTTGATGGCTTCGACGAATTCAGTGGTGACCTGAGCAACTGCTTCGAACAGTCACAAATACTTCCAAACGATCCCACAACCTGCACATCCGCAATTAATTTATTTCTGAAACTTACTAATGGTAATCTTTTGAAAGGAGCAACGGTTGTCGTAACAAGCAGACCGACTACAGAACGTTTTTATTCAAGGATCTATTTTGAGCGAAGTGTTGAAATCATTGGTTTCACTTTAGATAAAATTGAAGAGTATGTTAGCAGATTTTGTGAGAATAATGGTAGAAGTGATTTGAAACCAAAGATATGGGACCATATTAGAGCCTCGTCAGACTTGCTGAATTTATGTTACATTCCAGTAAATTCTTTTATTGTTTGTGTTACCATGACCCATTATCTCAGTGATCCTAGAAATGACACCGGTGCTCTTCCAACAACACTGACTGAACTTTACAGTACGGCCATAGATCATTTTGCGATGCATCACAACAGAAATTTAGACGAAACATCCTCGGAGCAAATACACAAGGACCTTCAAAACTTGGCATTCCGTGGTATGGAAAACGGACAATTGGTTTTCAATAAACAACTATTTGATGCACAAATGAAACGTTCTGGTTTGGTAAACAGTTTGTCTAATCCAATCTTTCCACTTCAAATGCAATTTTGTTTTATACATTTAACCATACAAGAATTTCTTGCTGCAAGACACGTGACTGAAACACTAGCACCGAACGAGATAGAGAAATTCATTTCCACTCATATTGAAAGTGCTAAGTGGTATTTAGTACTACAGTTCATTGCTGGACTTTTAGGAGAGAAAACTAAGATATCTGGCAGTGATTACCATGATTGCATTATGACCTTCACAAAGAGCTTCTCTTTACAGACTGATAAAACTATCGATCTTAACAATGTTGGTCATGTGCTGGTAATGAAATGTTTAAGAGAAGTAGATGATGAGGACATTGCTAAACAAGTTTGCGAAAAAACTGACTTAAATCTTGTTACGAGAATTTCTGGTTGTAGCTGTGATTGTGACTGGGCTGCAATTACTTTTGTTTCGAAACATTTGAAGAATTTAAAAGATTTATTTTTGCAGAATGTAATTAAGCAAGACAATCATTTTCTGGACCTTGGAAAATTTGTAAAACAAAGATGTCTAGAAAGTCTGACCTTGGATAACGGTGGAAATCCATGTAGCGACTACGCAAAAAAACATCTATTCGACAATTTTAGGAATTCAAAATGTACACTGAGCCATGAACATGCTAAACTCAGCACACTCCATATATCTATTCAAATGAAAGATGAATATATGTCAAACTTATGTGTATTTATTAAAAACGGAAAAGCGATTTATCTTCAACGACTAAATCTGAGTGGCAATTATTTTACTTCTTGTGGAATATCCCAACTCTGTGATGTTCTTAACGATGACCATTGCAAAGAACTAAGATATCTGAATTTTAGCACTAATTACGAGTTGGATAGCGAAGGTCTGGGTATGTTGTGCAATACAATACAAGGACATTGTACACTCCTAAATACATTGATTTTTGACCACTGTACATTAGGTGCAGCAGGCGTGAGTTCGTTATGCCAACTTCTCTGTGATGAACGTTGTAAATTGAATGTTTTGTCATTGGAAGGACATTACATAGGCGATAAAGGTGTACGCATGCTGTGTACCGATGCTTTGAGAAGAGAAGAATGCCAGCTTACTGATTTAGGACTTAGTCAGTCTAACTTAACAGATGAGTGTATACCACTTTTATGTGAGACTTTGCAAGACAGAAACTGTAAGCTGAAAAAACTGTCACTATATTGCAACAAATTCACTGAAGAAGGCAAGACCTTGCTTCGTGATGTTGAGAAAACTGAAATATGTAAAGCTAGAGGTTGCACATTATACATGGAGAACCTTCTACTGTAAATGCGTCGAAGATGTAAGGGTTAGAGAATTGTCACATGTGCTCAATGGGATTTAAATTCCCGTACCATTGAGCACAAGGGACCATTCTCTAACCGTTTTAGAGAATGGTTGTAATTATAAACATATATGCACATTTTTTTTGTCCAGGAATTCGGCATTTTGTTAAGCTTTTGTTAAGGAACTGTGGTGTGGAAAACATGTATTTCCGGCACAATATTGGATGTAGTATATATATAAGCTGCATGTATAACGTGCATACTATCATGATTTTTAACAGTCCTTGAAACTCGGCAATGCCGACCTAAATGCCGACCTGCAAAGCGATATGTGTAGATTTAGGTCGGCAAAATTTTGCCGACCTACTTTCAAATACGTCTCGGCATTTTTTTCCGCGAACGTATCTTTCAAATACGCATTTTCAACGATGATGTTTTAATTAATATCAGGTTTTGATCATTATAGCTTGCGTAGTCACATTGCAGTTTCATTGTTGAAAACTTTGAAAAGTAAACATACGTGTTAAAATCGTCCAGCTTCAACTATTTAAGCGAAAGTATATGGTAATAAAGTAGTGTACGATCTGTCACAACATTTGGTCACAACATGCACTGTTCGATTGGAGTTCGTATATTTTGTTAGTTGTTTTGTTTGCTATTGACTGCAATTAATTGCTGTTTCTAAATACACGTATTTGCAGCAAGCAAATTAAATTTTCATTTGGATATTTTCTATTTGTTTTGAAAATATTTGCCGACCTAGATTGAGAATTTTGGCAATTTCTTGCCGACCTGAAATTTCGGGAGTTTCAAGGACTGATTTTACATGCAACGCTCTACTTCGTTTAGCTATATATTGTCAATAACCTTATATTTCCCTCAAATTAATCAGCCCCAAATCTTCACTGGCATTGAGACCATTACTTCACACCCTTTCACGTATCGTTTTTTATTGTTTCTGTCCTCATTCTTACTTTCATTCTCAGTAGCGCCGTGGCCGGGGGGGCCATGCCCCCCCTATTGTCGAGACCTGTCGGAAAATTGTCAATGTTGTCGGAAATGTTCGGAAAATTGAATGTTGTCGTCCGGAACAGGGGCGTAGGAACCGAAAAATTTTGGTATATTCGGAAATTTTTTTTCATATTTAGGAAGAAATGTGATAATATCCGGAAAAATTTTTTTTATGTCCTGATAAAATTTTTTGAGACCTCCCCCCCGTCGCCAACTTTTTCCGGGAAAAATTTTTTTTCTAAAAATTTAGGTTCCTTGTCGGAAACTATTTTTCGGTTTCTCGGAAAAGTACTGCCCTTGGCCCCCCAAAAAACATGGGTCCCACGGCGCCACTGTTCATTCTTTCTCCAAATTTACTGCGCCCAAAGCGCTATGATTGGATATTTCCCAAAAATAGATCGCTGCTAAGTATCAGCCCGACAATTTGGTCATGCTATGCAAATATTTCCGTGTTCATAGACCGTGAAAACAATCATGGATGTGAAGGAGTGGATGAGTTATAAATGTTCCAGGTTATGAAATTTCATAACAACGTCATTAAGTAATCTACTCCTTCACATCCTCCAAAAGGAGAAAATCGCAACAAAAATCGCCCGTGTGAACCGGTCTGAAGATGACCAACGAAATGCCAGATGACAGTTTTTGAATTTGGGGCGAAACTTAGGCCCCCTTTACACGAGCCCGGGTTGACTATCAACCCGGGTTGGCTTGCCAGCCCGGGTCAACCAGTCTACGAATAAATCTCTATTAGCGTTTACACGATAGCCGGGTCAACCTTTCACACCTCGCCAACCCGGGGCACCCTTCTCGAGACCCGGGTCGACCCGGGTTGGCGAGGTGTGAACGCGTGAAAAGTTTATTTATTCATTTCTTCATGTAAAGCCGGGCTTGACCCGGGATCATGTAAAGTGTGGTAAATTCATGATTGTGAACTTTGCACCTAGCGTCATATCGCATTTCAACATTTTGCGTGCGTATTTTCTCCGTCTCTGTTTAGCTGCCTCCTCCACAGGCTCCTCTATGTAGATCAAATTTAACTGAGATCAACGTATTTAAATATCAGTAATATATAGTTCAGCGCGTGCACTGCAAGCCCGATAAAGGCGCACGCCCGCAACTAAGATTAATTATTCTAATTATTCGTTTTCCTCTTAATTATTCGTTTTTTTCATTTCTCCTGATTAATAAGCGACTGGGGACGAGGCAGTCTGTTTAGTACAGACATCTCTGAAGGATTAATATAAGACAGAGCTGAGATGGATTATAAAAATATAGAATTCAACTCCGATGTTGTTGCAATGTATTCAAAGTTGCGCGAAGGTATGGCGTTGGCGTTCGATGCCGAATATTTGAGGAGCTATCAAAAAAGAAAGAAAACGTCTTTAAGGCAGAATTAAGTTGCTATACGGTTAAATCCCTGATAAAAAGGGATATAATCGTATACTGAAATATATAAGAGCCAAATTTTGAAAACTAAAAGGAATATGATCGTATGAGCTCTATAAGGGATACAAAATACACTCTGCTCCAGTCTGTTGCTCAAAATATTACTCGAGTCAGCCCGGGTTGAGAATTGCTGACCCGGGTTGACAAAAATTGTCGTCAACCCGGGTTCATCCCGGGACCAATCCGTTTTCGTATTGTTTCTGGTAAGCAGACATTCAATGTTCTCTATTCCCTTGTGAACGGAGAAGAATACGAAAACAGATTAGTGTGGACTTTGGCTTACACTATCAACGTTTCTGTGATCACAGTAGGAATTTTGCACAGGTAAATTCTAAGTATTGAAGGATTTGTAAGAAATGTTTGAGGGAACTTACTTAGTGATAAACACCAAGATGTCTTTGCATTTCCAAAATATCTTTTGTTTCTATATGTTTGAATGCATTAAATGAAATTAAATCAAAAGTCCAGATGAAAACAATACTTGGGCGGTCGTTGTTCTTGAAATCCTATCTTTGGAAAATGCAGGGACAGCTTGGAACACATGCATGTTTAGGATGTTTACTGTATTCTGTGTCTGTGCTATACAATGTTGATACATTTATATGTATAAAAACGTTTTTGTAACTTGGTCCTTTCCCAAACCTTTCCTTTGCAATTTTCAAGTCTCTTCATTTTAAGGTATAGTTGACTTAGAAAGGATTGCAATGTATAAGCGGGTCCATGTCTAGTTTATATTAAGGATGGTTTGAAACGCATTGATCGTGTGTTGTAATTTTGTGCTTTGTTAAAGTTTGTAACCCTGCCTCTTGTTTCACAATGTCAATTTAGCCGTTTTCATATTAAAAGACGGACAAGTCGTCCAGACGAACAAATCGTCTTTTAAGCCTGCCGCACACGAGAGAAACTTGCTGAGCTAACGCCTCGCGTGGTGGCCAGCTCAGCTGTGTATTTTCACCGCGCACGTTGGGAAAACTACTCAACAACATAATTGACAAAATCGTTTACATTTCCCTTCATTTTATTCATAGTCACATGAAGAAACTATAGTTTCTCATTGGTTAATTGATTCGAGCAGCTCAGCACTAAGCTCACAACATCCACAGACGTTGAGATTTTTTCCTCGCGAGGTGAAAAATATCAAACATGATAGATATTTTCCTCGAGAGGTCAAATCCTCACGAAAACTATCCGCACGCGATAGAAACTTGCTGAGCTAGCTGCCACGCGAGGCGGTTAGCTCAGCAAGTTGCTCTCGTGTGCGGCAGGCTTAAGTCGGACAAATCGTCAGATGTGAAAACGTGTCGGACAAAATTTTAGACGAACAAGTCGTCTGAATTTGTTCAACTGCTTGTCCGTCTGTGAAAACGATTTTTGATCACGAGGGACGATTTGTTTATCTAGACGACTTGTCCGTCTCTAATGTGAGTAGGGCTATATATATTATGTAATGTGTAGGTATAGGACTTACGCCCGTATTCTAAAAGCTCACTCACCCTCAATGAGTGGAGGTTCAGTTCTGAGCTTTTCTTGAGTGTCATAGCTGTTTTTGAATAACTGTAGTAATAGTGAGTAGTCACATAGTAAGGTATGACACGGCATGTAGTAAAACATGGACTGGACTCATTAGTAAAACATGGACTGGACCCGATTAGTAAAACATGGACTCTATTAGTAAAACATGGACTCTATTAGTAAAACATGGACTCGATTAGTAAAACATGGACTCTATTAGTAAAACATGGACTCTATTAGTAAAACATGGACTCGATTAGTAAAACATGCACTCGATTAGTAAAACATGGACTCGATTAGCAAAACATGGACTCGATTAGCAAAACATGGACTCGATTAGTAAAACATGGACTCGATTAGTAAAACATGGACTCGATTAGTAAAACATGGACTCGATTAGTAAAACATGGACTCGATTAGTGAAACATGGACTCGATTAGTAAAACATGGACTCGATTAGTAAAACATGGACTCGATTAGTAAAACATGGACTCGATTAGTAAAACATGGACTCGATTAGTAAAACATGGACTCGATTAGTAAAACATGGACCCGATTAGTAAAACATGGACTCGATTAGTAAAACATGGACTAGTCTATTAGTAAAACATGGACTCGATTAGTAAAACATGGACTCGATTAGTAAAACATGGACTCGATTAGTAAAACATGGACTCGATTAGTAAAACATTCCTAAATGTAGTTCCTTGTCTGTTTTTTTGTAAATTGTAATTTTAATAACATGAACTTTAGTGTACAAGAGGGCATGCAGTAAAACATGGACTGGACCAATTAGTAAAACATGGACTGGACCCGATTATGGGCCGACCATTTAACTTTTGAGGAGGGGGGGGGGGTGATTTACTGCTGGCAGGGAATTATTTTCTGGGATCGTTATGTGCAAGATTTTTTTTTTATCCCATGTACGATTTTTTTTGCCACACTTTCTTTCGCAGCATTTTTTTTTCAATAGCTTATACTATTTAGATTCTTTAATTATAGTTAACGTTGAGTTTTCCGCTTCATGCATTGCTCTTAATAATACATATTGCTATGAGGTATAACATTTGGTTCAGGGCCTTTTTTAAGGATGTGTAACTGGAAAGGACATAATTAGCGAGGGACCTGGAGAAGTTCCAGTCGGCAATTCTGTATCCAGGGCCGTAGCTAGCATGTATAGAGAGGGGGGGGTGTAGGCCAAAAATTTCCAAATGACGAAAATAATTTCCGAATATATCATGGCATACTAAGCCACGAAGATGTTTGCTATTCGGAAAATGAAGACGCAATTTGCAAACAAAAATACGCATATTTTACGCACAGACATATACAGACGCAATGCGGTAGGGAGCTTTTGTTTATTGGGGGCAGAAAGCGAGGGCCGAGGAAATTTTTAAATTTCGAAATGCCATTTTATAGAAATGTCTTTGAAATGCCATTTGCTGGACTTTGGGGAAGTTTTGACAGAATGCTGATGGTCAGAAAAAAGCGTTTATAGTGACAATACAATTTTATAATATTTTCGCTGTTTAACAACTAAAATTTTGTTCTACTATTACTGCCAGAATTTTCCGAATGGCCAACCCGATTTTCTGAAGATGTTGATTCTAAAAAGGTTGGGGGTTAACCACCCCCCAATACCCCCACCTCGCTACAACCCTGTCTGTATCACTGCAGCTACCTACAGCATATATATGCATGGTTCAAGTTAACTAATAAGTATACGTCATAGGGCAGCAGCTCAGGCCATGCTTAACTAGGACTCTGAGACAACTGAGTCGACCACCGAAGGCGCGAGCCTTTAGAGGGGTCTGGTGGCATGCCCCTCCAGAACATTTTGGATTTTTTGAAGCTCAGATAAGCTATTTCCAGCATTTTGAGGAGTTTTCCAACAAGAAATTAACCTTACACTAGTCCCTGAAAATCAAACCAGCTGATCTTCTCGGACTGGTCAAATCAATCCCTGCACCAAAAATACTGGGGCAGGATATTGGACTCTTGGTAGGAATGATGTGCTATTCCACTGAATGATTCAGACCAACTTTTTCCTGAAACATTTAAACATTTTTTCATTGTGTTATATTTTAAGCTGTCGTATTTCTTGAGTCTGTTAGGGGCATGATATTTTTGAAAGTGTCGCGTATCGATTTATTCCACGAGGAACTTCTTAATTATGTACGTTTCCCTGATGACCCCATCTCC
>CACRXK020001586.1:20371-52239 GCA_902702795.2 Paramuricea clavata
CCCCCCCCCCCCCCCCCCCCCCACCTTACAAACATAACGCGACATTGAATAGGGGTCGGTTGTGTCAAAGGCGTTTGGCTTAAAGGGTGCATGTATAGGCAAAAAATTAAAAACATTCCTTCTCAATATACATATATTGTAAGTACTTGAACTTAATTTTTATCAACTAAATGAGTAGTTTTATGCATTGTTATTATGTTTAGACAGAAAAGAAAAGTTTTGTAATCAATAGTTCATAGATTTGTTTAATTTATACAACCGACCCCAGATCTATTTATCGGCCGTTGTTCGCACGCAAACAAACATGTAAATGCTCATATTTAACTATTGGCAAACGGTTGCCGGTGGTCAGAATGTCTGACACCATCAATCCAAATTTCGTAAATTAGCCGGAAACATGCCGATTGTCGGAGAATCTTTTTACCGAGTATATATTTATAACCACGTCCAAATTACGTTTCTCCTGGGATAAATCGATGTGGACGTGTTAAATAGCAAAGGTGTTTCTGTTTACATAAAAATCAAGAAATCATCTATATCTATGTATAGCATTTATACCTAGCTGTCGGTAAATAATTTGGTATTTATTCCACATTTACTTTGTCGTAAATTGCCTCCTATATTCACAATAAAATAAAAGTAGAGATTTCAAACGCTTTTATGAAAAATATATTTATTCTCGCCCCGTCTCAACACAATCACACAAAGTTCTTGCAATTATGTACAAACCGCATGCTTTTTGATTGACACTTGCGCATTAATTAACTTCAGGTATGCCATAAACTGTTAAATATTAAATATTAAATATTGACAATTTCCAACATATTTAAATGGTCGATGATTCTTGAAACTTTACGTTAAATATAGATGAGATCTCTTGTACACTAAAGTTGATGTTATTAAAATTACAATTTACAAAAAAACAGACAAGGAACTACATTTAGGAATGTTTTACTAATCGAGTCCATGTTTTACTAATCGAGTCCATGTTTTACTAATCGAGTCCATGTTTTACTAATCGAGTCCATGGTTTACTAATCGAGTCCATGTTTTACTAATCGAGTCCATGTTTTACTAATCGAGTCCATGTTTTACTAATCGAGTCCATGTTTTACTAATAGAGTCCATGCTTTACTAATGAGTCCAGTCCATGTTTTACTACATGCCGTTTCCTCGCCGGATAATTACTTTATTATACTGGTTCTGACAATTAGTCTTTTCTGACAATAAGTCACTTTGTAGAGAATGTTCCCTCCGCTGAACAGATGTTCTCCACAATCACAATGAATCACAATAAACACGCGTATAAAACGTATATAAATCTCTTCGTATTTCTCGTAGTCTCACAATAATACGCCCTGTTTTCACATGCACTATAAAAACCTATATTGTTTACTTTTATCCAAATGTCAATCATTACGCTAAAACTAATAGATGACCATGTTAGGCAATGTTGTTCTCAGTATTCATCTACTTAGGGACGGACAATTAGAAAAGTGATGGGGGGGGTGAATTTTTTTTGTTTGCATTTTTTTCCAGGTTGTCAGCTGTGTATGCATGTTTTTTTTAAATATGTCTTCTCGCATGCAATTTTTTTTCCAATACAACTATACAAATGTTAACGAAACTGTTCTCTTGACAAAAAAATATCCCTTTAATACACACTGCAAAATTATATCTTTAAGCACCATATATGGACAAGTTTTCTAGGGGTCCAAGAGCATGCTCACCCGGAAAATTTTTGAATCTAAATTCTCTGAAATACCATTTCCCGGACTTTGGGGAGAGATTTTACAGAATTCTGATGGTCAGAAAACGCCATTGTAACATATCAGAGGCCCTTGGCCAATGTTTTTGCTCTGTAGCCTGAGCCTGGGGCCCCCCATTTGCGGGCCCATTGGGGTTGGTGGCCCCCGGATTCTCCCAGTCCGAGCCCATAGTAGTTACGCCACTGAGGACAGTGGCAGTGTGAATGAGAATTAATTATTAAATACAATAGAAAATATTTTGATAGTATATAATAAAACTACATAAGAGTTACTGTTAATATTGAAAGAAATTGCATATTAATATCTTATATATTTTGATATATTTATATTCTGAAATATTCCAAAGATTTAGTTCAATTTTGTCTGATGTACATTTAAAATTAAAGTTCTATTGTTGTTCTGTTTGTAATTTTTTTTTAAACAAGTCTGTTTGCATGTATTTTTTTTCAAACCTTTTTTGTTTGCATGGATTTTTTTTCTGTTTTTTTCCCCACCCTCCCCATCACTTTTCTAATGGTCCGTCCCTTACATCACTGTTGATCGGTGAGCTATCAGCTGAGCTAACAGGCACGAGTAACTTTTGGCTCAGCAGATAGCTCTCGTGTGCTGCAGGCTTTAAGCCCGGCGCACACTAGAGCTATGTGCTTAGCAAAATGTCATTCGTGACTGTTGGCGTAAGGAGAAAGCTCTCGTGTGCGGTGCACTTTTGTAAGTTTTTCGTCACTCGTGACGCGTAAGACAAATATCCAACGTGTTGAATATTTTTTGTCACGAATGGACATTTCCTCAAAGTGTGCGCGCTGCATAAATTTTTTTTGGGATCACTTTCCGTGGAGGCTTGGTAACCGCGACTTTTACTCAGGGTACATATTTGGATTTGTTGGGACACTTAATGTAAACTTGGGGTTATTCAGGTACTCATATAAAGTCTATTATACCATTCTGATTATCATTAACCTTTAGCGGGAAATATTTAAATTTTCCGGAAATAAACACTAACGTGTGTGGCTGTATAGCCTGAAGTAAACTGAATGCTGAAGTACGAATGTAAAATCTATATATTAGAAGTTACTACAACTGAATTTCTGTATCGTCCTCAGCTTCCACAGTTTATAATGCAAAATCGATAAACGTGTCTTGTTTACATTTTGCATTGCGCGCAGGCAAATTTTGATCTTTGAATTTTGATACGCCTATAAGCATTATTAGACTTGTGGTTTGCATATTTGTCGGCTAGTATAAACATCACGTTTTCAACCGAGACTATCTCATCTGTGACTCACACAGTATTAGTAGTGCACAATATAATACAAACAGGGAATCTTTTAAACCAAATTCATACCTAATTGAATAATTTGAATGTGAACGTTTCTATCAGTTAAATGAACTGCGAATTAATAATATGTCTATTTCGAATACCATTACGCACGAACTTATGACCTTTATACTAGCATATATCTCAATATTTATGGTATATTTTGATCTATTTTATAAAAAATTTGTACGTAATGTGTTCTCTTTTTAGTACATTTTATTTATGGGTACAAAGCTTTCGGAAAGACGCGATGAATAATGCGTCAAAACCGCAGCAGTTATGTAAATAAATATAGAATATATAAGTTGCGTCAAAGTATTCGACCGCAATCTATTTCCTGCTGTACAGGCTTCCTATATTGCATCATAACAGGCGCGGTTACCAAGCTCCTAAAGAAAGTGATCCCAAAAAAAATTTCTGCGTGCGCGCTCGAAAAGCTATCACCTTTCATTGTAGATCGAATAGGCATGCGTAATGAAACATAAGACAAAAGGAAAATGATTAATGAGGAATATCCATATGTTGCTACTCAAGTTTCACATTCCTGATTAATTATTTTCCTTTTGTCTTATGTTTTATTACGCATGCCTGTTCGATCTACAATGACAGGTGATAGCTTTTCGAGCGCGCACACGTGGACGAAATATTCATTCGTGTCAAAAAATATTCAACACATTGGATATTTGCGTCACGAGTGACGAAAAACTTGCAAAAGTGCACCGCACACGAGAGCTTTATCCTTACGCCAACAGTCACGAATGAAATTTTGCTAAGCACATGGCTCTAGTGTGCGCCGGGCTTTAGAGAGAGAGCTTCGACAGGGTCAATTAACCATAATGAGAACAGTGAAAATGGAAATCACGTTATTGCTCAATTGCAAGATCCTATTGAAATTGATGGTCACGACTACTCTTTTGTGTCAGATCAATTAACAAATCCCATGGGAAACAATGAGGCAGAAAACATTAGTCAACTGGATGATTCGAGTGAGGCTTCATCAAGCATGACTGATGAAACTCTCATTGAGAGAGTTGCTGATTGTTTTGTAGGTGACCAATTAATACGTTGACAGTAATGTTATTGAAAAACCTGAAGCTGTGGTGCATCAAGAAACCTATGCTCAAGTGGCAAAATCGTGCCCAAAAACTTGTAAATCTAATGAAAAGCTCAGCTACTGAATGATGCTGATGGCTTTATTGGGGTCGACCGAAGGCGAAAAAGAATAAAGAATTTTTTCTTTCTGGAATACATGAGCGTGTGAAAGAGAATTAGATCCTGTCTTATTTAGAGAAACGTAATATAACACCGACCCATATTTCACTGTTTCGAAGTCAACGTAGGGGAACACGCTCTGCAGAAGTCCATATTCTGTCCTCAGTGGGGTTGCTAGTTCAATCTGACAGTTTCTGGCCAAAGTTCGTCAAAAGTAGACCTTGGCAACCAATAAATTCCACTGAACGTGAAATTAAAATTAACACTACCTATCACGGGAAATACTCGACATGTGTGTAATGGCTAGAATACCAGTTAGAATCTCTTCCTTCCGTAATAGCATATATAGACCAAAGCAAAGCGGGCGTAATGGAAATAATTTGATATCAGTGTTGCAGAGAACTCATGCTGACGTTTCCACCCAGGCCAATAATACATAGCTTAAGATCTTCGACGTCTACATCAGCTAGGACGTCAAGGCTAAGCAGAGGACCGGGACTAGCATGTCGTCCTAAATAAATAGATAGCTCGAGTATCTACGACGTCAAATACTTAGGACGGCAAGCGGAAGTAAATTGGTAATAGTTTTTGAAGTGTGCATGTGTCTCTCTCAATTTGCTCGTCGACAACCTCATAACAAGAGTTTTACCGTCGTGGATACAAGAGCATAGCAAACGGTAATGAATTCATGTGTCTCTTTAACAATCTTTTTCAAAAGAAGGTAAATACTTATAGTTTAAGTGGCAGTCCCGCTAAGAGCGGTCCGATGACTTTGACTTCGGAAAATAGATTTCCTTTATTTTTTGTGTGTTGAAAGGCATTGGTATACAAGTGTCCAAAATAAATTTATTTTTTGAAAATTCTTTTTTATGGCTTCGCTAGACGCCGAAACTCATTTTACCCGTGCAGAGCCAATTTCAAGCAAAATCGAAGGTTGAATTTCGGTAAATTGTAGAGCCGCGCTGTGTCAAAACGCCTGACTATTTCCAAATTTCAACTAGATCAACAAGTTAAGATACAATTCAGGTTCTCTGTTCCAAAAATAAGAGCATTTGAATAAATTGTGAATAAACGACAGCGACTTGACGGCACACCGGTTTTTGCTTCTTGTTCGGTCTAGAAAATTACACTAAAATCGAAGCCTGAGATCTCCAAATGGGGACCTAAAATTACGTTGAAATGTGCTTGGCTGTAATGATTTATACTTATTTTCAGAAGATCTGAAGAAAAACCTGCGGGTATCAATCTGTATTTGGCGCGAGTTAAGATTTTCTGGAGCCCATAATCAATGATTTTTGCATAATTTATAGCTAATTAACATATTTCTTGAGAGGCGCTAAAAGTAAACAATTTCTTTCGGACTAACATATCTCAGATGAAAGAGACTACCACAGCTAGTAAAACCCTCTTTGTAAATATAGTCGTAATGTTCTTTTCCTGACACGCTGAGAGAGCTTTGATTTTGAATGTTATGCCACATTTATTCAGTCTGACCAGATTCATAAATTTTTTTTTTTTTTTTTTTTTTTTTTTTTTAGCTTCGCCAACTAGGGCAGGGTCACCACAACAGCATATGCCAATTACTGTGGGCCCTTTTTACCTAACCCACCCTGTCAACTTTTCCGTGTGGGAGGAAACCGGAGTACCCGGGGAAAACCCACGGCGTTCGGCAGAGCGTTGACTTTTACTCTTTTCACATGGGGACTGGGTTCGAGTCGCACTGAGAAGGTACTTAGTGAGATTCGAACCTGCAGCCTCAGAGATGAAAGGCAAGTGCGCTAACCACTTGGCCACCGTAGCCCCTTTTTAAATAAATGTCACGAACTTGTATATTTCAACAATATCAGTACCACAAATCAGAATTCAGAAAGACCGATTATTCTTTCCTTGATTTAGTTGATGGATTTAGTTGATTGATTTAAAAAACTATAAGTATAATAGAACATTCCATGTGTTTCCATTACCCCTATATAGGGCTAGAATTTTTATCAATATGTTCTATTTTTCTGTGGCGTGGCGACGGCATATTAACAAAATACGACACAAAAATGTACATTCGAATTTATGACCGACATATCAGAATGTTATTTATGAAGTTTGAATTGCATTTACTTAACGCGAAATAAATACTAAAATAGGAATTTTCTATGCTGGGTTAGTAAAAGAAAAAGCATAATTTTAATTGTATGTAATTTCGATGAATACTATTAAAAAAATTATACGCATTGTTTATATAAATTAGCTAACATTTACACATTTATTACGATAGTAGCGACGTTTGTTTTAGCCATGTAACAAAATAAACTATAAGCATTCTGATCAGTTATTTAACAAAAATATCAAACTTGTGTCTTGTGAATTTTAATTCACAAACTTTTGAAATTTATTCTCAGCTATGGAGCTCACGAAAATATTTTTTTTTCAAAGAAAAATATTGAAATTCGATTATTTATAAAATTGATATTTTTGTTAAAAATGTTAGCTAATTTATATAAACAATGCGTATAATTTTTTTAAATATAGTATTCATCGAAATTACATACAATTAAAATTATGCTTTTTCTTTTACTAACCCGGCATAGAAAATTCCTATTTTAGTAGTTATTTCGCGTTAAGTAAATTCAATTCAAACTTCATAAATAACATTCTGATATGTCGGTCATAAATTCGAATGTACATTTTTGTGTCGTATTTTGTTAATATGCCGTCGCCACAGAAAAATAGAACATATTGATAAAAATTCTAGGCCTATATAGGGGCAATGGAAACACTTGAAATGTTCCATTATACTTATAGTTTTTTAAATCAATCAACTAAATCAATCAACTGAATCAATGAAAGAATAATCGGTCTTTCTGAATTCTGGAATATTTTTGAAATATACAAGTTCGTGACATTTATATGAATCTGGTCAGACTGAATAAATGTGGTATAACATTCAAAAACAAAGCTCTCTCAGCGTGTCAGGAAAAGCACATTACGACTATATTTACAAAAAGGGTATTACTAGCTGTGGCAGTTTCTTTCATCTGAGATATGTCAGTCAGAAAGAAATTGTTTACTTTTAGCGCCTCTCAAGAAATATGTTAATTAGCTATAAATTATGCAAAAATCATTGATTATGGGCTCCAGAAAATCTTAACTCGCGCCAAATACAGATTGATACCCGCAGGTTTTTCTTCAGATCTTCTAAAAATAAGTATAAATCATTACAGCCAAGCACATTTCAGCGTAATTTTAGGTCCCCATTTGGAGATATCAGGCTTCGATTTTAGTGTAATTTTCTAGACCGAATAAGAAGCAAAAACCGGTGTGCCGTCAAGTCGCTGTCGTTTATTCACAATTTATTCAAATGCTCTTATTTTTTGAAACAGGGAACCTGAATTGTGTCTTAACTTGTTGATCTAGTTGAAATTTGGAAATAGTCAGGCGTTTTGAAACAGCGCGGCTCTACAATTTACCGAAATTCAACCTTCGATTTTGCTTGAAATTAGCTCTGCACGGGTGAAATGAGTTTCGGCGTCAAGCGAAGCCATAAAAAAGAATTTTCAAAAAATAAATTTATTTTGGACACTTGTATACCAATGCCTTTCAACACACAAAAAATAAAGGAAATCTATTTTCCGAAGTCAAAGTCATCGGACCGCTCTTAGCGGGACTGCCACTTAAATGTCGATGTCGTGAATCTAAAGTAGAAGTTTATTTATTTAGGACGTCCTAGTCCCAGTCATCTGCTTAGCCCTGACGTTCTAACTGACGTCGACGTCTTAGATCTTAAGCTATCTAATATTAACAGAGCCAGCATTAATAACAATCAACTGTCGAAGTCCTTTCATAAGTCGAAAATTAAAATCGCCCACCTGAATATTCGATCGCTAAAGAAACGCGACCATCTTCTACAATTACGTTGTTTAGTTAAAGAAAAACACCACGATGTTTTTGCAGTGTCAGAAAGTTATTTAAATTCCACGATTTCAAATGCAGAAGTGGAAATCGAAAGATATAAACTATCAAGATTGGATAGAACAAGGAAATCAGGAGGAGGGGTCTGTGTATACACACGAACCTCGTTGAAAGTTAAAACCCTTACAGAGCACACTGAAATATCACCGTCCGGTTCTCACCAATTATGGATGTATGTTCAGCACAGGAATCTAAAATCTATCTTATTGTGTATTACTTACCGTCCTCCTGACTGTTTCGTGACATGTTTTGCGGATGAATTTTTGGAGAAGGACACCCTAGCTCTTACTTATGGAAGGAAGTGTTTATCATTGGTGATCTCAACTGTGATATCTTGAAAGACAATCAAGAATCGAGAGTACTCACTAGTTTGTACTCTAGTTTAAATCTAACACGACTAATTACTAGTCCAACAAGAGTGACACCAAAATCATCAACTCTTATAGATGTCATTATGACAACTAATACTGGTCTAGTAGCCGAAAGTGGAGTAGTGGAAAATCATATAAGCGATCATTATATGATTTTACCGTGCTAAAATTAAAACTTCCAAAACTCCAACCTGCGCTTATAAACGTCAGAAGCCATAAACACTACGATCGGAACATGTTTTTGGAAGATATAGCACAAGAGCAATGGGAGAATATTTCATTGGTTGTTGACGTAGATGGACAATTAAATCATTTTAACCGTAATTTCCTCAGAATTGTGGATAGACATGCTCCCGTTAAAACCGTAAAAGTCAGATATCGCCACTCTCCGTTCGTGAATGATGAAATAAAAGAGCTGATGAAGAAAATCGTTTGCACAGAGTAGCGCGGCAGACCAAAAATATCTGTGACTGGAACAGTTTTCGCGTGGGTCGTAATGAAGTAAAGAAAACATTGCGAGAGGCAGAAAAAAGATATGTCCAAAATGAAATTTACAAAAATAATAGCATAGTTGCCCGGGTTTCTTTTGTTTCAACAGGGACGTTTAATCACGTATCGCCCGCTGTAGCGGGCGATTAGTTCTAATCGCCCGCTAGAGCGGGCGATTAGAACTAATCGCCCGTTACCAAGGGTCACACCTTTGTCTCCCTGACGACTACGCATTAGGCAAGTGCCTCACGCACATAATCGTGCAAGGAACAGCAACAGTTAGCTCAGAGCCGTCAATAGTCTATCATCCGATCCCTGAGTTGCCGCATCATTTAAAGTACGCACGTGCAGTCTCCAAATTTATACTAATATATTTAGCGTGTTTGTTGTGGTACGTTAAATGATAGATTGCGCATGCGTAACCGATTAAAGCGTAAAAGTGCGCATGTGCAACAAGCTTTTACATCCCACAAGCAATGAAGCAAATGTTTTAGCTTAAATACGCTGATTCCAAGTAGGGCATGTTTGTCCATTTTTAAATGGGAGCGAAACTATGCTATTACAAACTAATAGCATGGCTTTTCGGGAGATTAGTGATTAAATGACCCCTTACCCTCGGCAGGTTTGCGGAATTCCCTCGGGTTTCGCCCTCGGGAATTCCGCAAACCTGCCTCGGGTTACGGGGCCATTTAATCACTAATCTCCCTCAAGCCATGCTATTACTTATAATAATACCCTGATGACCTCGGGTTCTTTTGTTCTCGCCGAGTGTTTTAATCACGATATTCCCGGTTTAGCGGGATCACGAGATATCTAATTCTCCCGGCAAAGCCGGACAGATTTCTAATTTCTCCCTGATTAATAGTCATGAGCCAAAATTCAAAGACACGACAAGGAGTTTTCTTAATAGCTTTTACAGAACAAACAAAATAATTACACTACAATGTTAATGGCAGTAAGATAAAGTGTTAATTACTCGACTTATTAATATTCACTTTTCACTAAACATTTCACACAACTATATTATAAAGACAGTAATTTATTTACTCATAAAAAACAGACTATACACGACTTCATGGCGGTATTCTTTACCGTTTCTCTTCCGTACTTCTAGCGTTAATCGGCTAAACCAGTGATTAATTTCGTCAACGCTCATCTCCTGCAAATCTGGCACACGCTTGAATACTTCACTCTCGGCTTCAAGATCACGAAACTCGGTATTTCTTGCCTTTGCCCATGCTTTATAAACATTCATGCTCCACCTAGTGTGTCTGATAGTATTCTCAGGCGTTCTGTTATCTCTAACTTTCTGAACATCGGCTTCCATAACAAACGAGAAACGTTTATCCGCCATATCATTCTTAGTGAGCGTCCAAGAACAAGACTTGAGGTATAAAAAGTAACTCATTTTATATGCATGCATGCACATGCACCCGGCACTGACACACGTATATTAAGAATTGTTTACTATCAAAACGAATTTCCGACAATGGAAAATTGTTGTATACATCACTGATCATGCATTGTATTACACAATACTCGTACTATCAATTAATTTTGTACAATTAAAACACTAGCCTCACCTCGGTCATCATGGTATTACAAACTAATATCATGGTTTTTAAGAATATAGTGATTAAATCTCCCGCAAACCGAGGAGGTTTGCGAAAGTCCCTCGGGACGCCTTCGGGCTTCGCCCTCAAGCTTCCCCTCGGGACTTTCACAAACCTCCTCGGTTTGCGGGAGATTTAATCACTGTATTCTTAAAAACCATGGTATTACTTATAATAAAGAACCGAATGCAATGTGGAAAGTTATTAGGAGATGTGTGCCTCGCAAAAAGGTATCACAACCCGTTTATACTAGGGACATGAAAGAACTGGCTGACGAATTTAACATCTTTTATACATCAGTTGGGGTTAAAGCCGCAGAAGAGTCGAAGAAAATAGCCATTGCAAATAATCTACCGTCAGTCCAACCTAACAATATTGTATTAAATAACGACACTGATGAGTTTAACTTCCGCCCTGTATCATCTTATGAAATACGTAAGATCGTGAATTCATTTCCATCATATAAGCAGGGTTTTCATTAATAGGCGGTTACCGGCGGTTTACCGCCGCCTGTTTGGCCTAAGACCGCCGGCTATTTTTTTGTGTCTGGTAAATTTTTCTGAGCCACGTATAAAACTTTTAATAAAAAATAATTTAAGTATTGTCAGTCTATCAAGCATGTGTATAATTATTTAAAATGACAAGTTAGGTATTAGTGTTTTCGTTTTCCATAGTAAACTTATAAAATAGGTTCATAACTCACGAGTTTATGTCGTATAAATATTTCACATTGTTTTGAAATTTCTCTTGCCATTTTCTCGCAACTCGAATTTGAACGATCAGCGGTCGCCGATCTATTTTATGCAATACTTCGTAAAATATTTGCATTAAGGCCCAACAAACATGGCGGGTGAAAATTGAAAACATGGCGAGTAAAAAGCGTGGCAGAGGAAATTCAACAGGCTTTCAGACATCAGCTTTTGATGCATTTTTCACTCACAAGCAGAGAAGAATGGACAACACAGGTAGTGTACATTATTACCTATTGTTTTTAATATTAACGTCACGGGTCAATGTTTTCTTGTCACGGGTCAGTGATAAAATGCATATAATTATAAATTCTGTTTCAACACAGTGTCAGTCTGGCTGTCATGACAAAATAATTTAAAACTATTTTATAATTGTACCATATACCAGTTCACAGTGACACTACAATGTTGTTAAATGAATAAAGATATAATAAAATCTATTTCATATTGTCAAAATTTCTGAAGCAAAATTTCTGAAGCAGTATTTGAGTGTATTTCTGAAGCAAAATTTCTGTAGGTTTGTTTCCTTTGACATAGTTACCAATAACCATGCCTGACCTTGTTAATATATGCAGTAAGACTTTATGTACTAGGCATCAGACTCCCCTATGAAAACATGGGGGTCATTAGCTTGTCTCTCCTTACAGGAACTAAATATAAATAATAAATTTATACAGAGAAACAATGCATGTTCATTTTATATATTAGCCTCTGCTCCTTACTAAACTCTATTAATGGGCCCTCCCATGGGGTGAAGTATGACAAGCTCACACCACCCACATCTCACATATGCCCTTGTTCTCAGAGGGAGGAGGTTCTGATGATAAGTGCATTAAACTTAAAGTTACCAAAATAATCAAGACAATATGCTTAAAATTCCAAAATCTTAATTAAACAACACCTACAGTATAATCCATATGAATCATGTCAGTGCCACTCTAATATTTTCATTTATTAAAACTGAATTTGTTTTTTTGCCAAAAATATTTGATAGCTGCTAATGTATGGATGTGTTTGTATGTTTCAGAACATAAAAGTTGTGATGAGGTGAAGCGTATCAGTACAAAAGGAGATCGTTTTCAACATGCTTGGATAACAGATAATAAATTAACTTACTGTGAAAAAACGGGATATAATTGGCTTATTTACGAGGAAGGTGAGGGCATGTTCTGTTTCATTTGCCGAAAGCACAATACTGAAAATGAAAAAAACAAGTGCAAGAAGTTTAATCTTCAGGCTGGAATCCGCTTTAAACGTAAAGCAGTAGAGGAACATGCCAATAGTCAACAGCATAAAGCTGCAATAATGTGTGAACTGATTAACAGAACCTCTCCATTCCAGGCAGAACTTGACAGGAAAGAACAGAAAAACGACGCTGTGTATTACAATGCTTTTCTGGCAATATATTGGCTGGCAAAAGAAGAGTTACCAAACTTCAAAATTTCCAGCTTTTTGTATGTGCTTGAACAATTAGGATTGATAGATATGAAATATTTTCAGCATCGCTCAGCTGGATCATTCAGAGAAATATTCTTAGCGCTGGGGTATCAAATTAAATCACAAGTGGCAGAGAAGTGCAGAAAAGCAAATTGGTTTGGATTACTGTGTGATGAAGTTTGCGACATTTCTAATCAAGAACAGTTGCTAACTTTCATTAAGTATGTTGACCCACAAACCAATAAAGCTACAACAGATTTTCTGTCTGCAAATGACCTGTTTCAGAATTCACAGTCAGCAGATGCCAATACCATTTGGACTGTTCTTAATAAACAACTTGAAGATAGCAAATAGGAAAAATCTAAGCTTGCAAGCTTTGCGAGTGATGGAGCATCTGTGATGACAGGAAAGAAGAATGGCGTGGCAGCTAAACTTCGCTCAGATAACAAGCCTCTTATAAATGTTCACTGCATTGCCCATCGATTAGCTTTGGCTTGTGGCGATGCAAACAATTCTGTTTCATACATACTAACAATGGAGAAAATTCTCATACAACTTTGGTCCCTTTTCAAAAACTCGCCGAAAAAAGCTGCAAAATATGCAAAGGCTGTAATGAATGCAAGTGAACTTGGAGTCACTAATGCTATGACCAGACGTGGAAAGAAGAAACTAAGTAAGCGTTTTCACAAAGCCTGCAAGACCCGTTGGCTGTCCACCGAAAGAGCTATAGAGGGGGTCTATAACGATTTCGCAGCATTGACACAAACTCTTCGACAGTTAAAGGAGGAGAATGACTCGGCAGCAATTGGTCTTCTGAAACAAGTAGGAAATGTCAAATTCCTAGGTGCTGTATATTTGCTCAACGAAGCAATCCCAATTCTTGCCCATCTCAGCAGAGCCTTTCAAAAAGGAGCTGTTTCGTTTGCAGCCATTGATCCTGCCATTAAGTTTACTTTGGATGAACTTGAAGCAATTGCTGATGAGGAGAAACCACTGACGAATTTGAAGAAAGATCTTTCAGAGGGTGGCAGACTTTCCCAATGTGATATGCGACCACTTGTAGCTTCGGATGAGAAGCAGCTCACAACTTTGACGAAGGCTTATGTTGCAGCTTTAAGGGATAACATTAACAATAGATTTGATGGAAGCATCCCAGTCTTAACAGCCTTCAGAATCTTCAATCCTTTAGCTGTCCCAAACAGGTCGGAGCCAGTATTTAAAGAGTATGGTATGAAGGATATTGTTATTTTGGCAGATCATTTCTACCAAGAAATGGAGGTCAAAGTCAAAGATGAAAAAAAAGAAGAGCTAATATGCGAGTGGAGAAAGTTCAAATATAATCTTCTGTCCATCAAGGATGATATCCCAGCCGAGATACTGACGCCACCAGTGAAGAGGAATCTGATTGCCTAAACACCGACAGAATGGGTGCTTGAATACCTTATGAAAATGCGAGCAACTTTCCAGTATCTTTTCCCTCTCCTGTTGGATATGGCGGAGTTGTGCTTGTCCATTCCTGTGAGTAGTGCTTGGCCAGAACGAGAAGCTTCTTGTGTCAAGAGAGTAAAGACGCGAGTAAGGTCGCGCTTAAAGAATGACATGCTGGAATCGCTACTCCATATTTCCATCAACGGTCCAGAAGTAAAAGATTCAACAGCATTAATCGATTCTACTCTGAAGCAGTGGCTCGCAAAACCAAGGCGAAAGATGTCCATTGCAAATAAACGACCATCTAACGCAGAAGGGAGGGCACATTGTGTAGATGTGTCCATACAGGTTGGTTCTTCTGACACTGTCAATGTTCATGATCAGGAAATGGAAGATGAATCGTTATGTGAACAAGAAGAGTTTGAAGACAACGCTGGAATGATGGAGACTGAGGAAGAGGTGGATGCTGCTGCCAACTTATTTAAATTACCAGCAGTAGATCTGGAAGAATACGACACCGACAGTGACGTCGAGGACAGTACTGATAATGATTACGATAGTTCAGATTCAGATTAACTTGTTATTCAGATTAATTCAAATTTTAGTTCAGAAAAGAATTATAAACATTGTCAAAAGTTAAATTTACATTAAACACTTTTCATCAAATTGTTTTTTTTTTCTATCATAAGATGAAATCTACAATGTTGCATCTTTATCCATTGTATTTGCAAGCAGCGTTTCTACCGAAAATAGCCTTTCGCACCCTCAGAAAATCTCTACTTTTGTTCTTCATGTAGAAACCTGCTAATTTCTAAACAAGAAACTGTAACTTTTTAGACAAAAAAGTTTGTTTTCTGACCATTGCAATTCTACGAGAATTTTCGCCAGAACGCAGGAAATGGCATTTCAGAGACTTTAGATTTCAAAATTTTCCGGGGGCATGCCCCCGGACCTCCCTAGAAATCTCGCACCTTCGGTGCTCGGACGCCTATCATTTACAATTAGCCGGTTGTACAGAAAATTAATGAAAACCCTGTATAAGGCACCAGGCGTGGACAACGTTTCTGTCTCTGTTATAAAGGATGCTCCACCTATAATTCTTCCAACCCTAACTGAGATTGTAAACCGTTCCTTATTAACTGCGGTGTTTCCATTAGCTTGGAAGAAATCGGTAGCTATCTCAATTTTAAAGGAGGGGGATTACGAAATACCTAACAATAACCGCCTCGTGTCCATGCTTACTGTGGCCTCTAAGATCAATCTCGTACCCAGAGCCATCGTTGAGTGGCTCTGGCCACACGAGTTGAGTTAATTAGAAAATACGGTAAAAGTACAGTATTTTCCAATTAACTATTTCGTACCCATTCTCCGGGAATTCGTGCGCGCCATAGTATTTTCAAGAGGAGTGGAGAGCTAACTTTTTGCTGAAAATATCAATAAAATCGCAATTTTTCCCGTCAAAAGCATTAAAATATGTTCGGCGCAGTTAGTGTGAACAACAAGGATACTGAGTGCACGTGTGATTTCCGTTTAACAAGTAATTTGAGATGATTGAAACACCGGCTTGTACACATGTCAACACTCATCGAGTCATCGATCAAATATTTTGTCTCAAATGGCTTCTATTTCCTTCAAAATGTTCTGATTTCTTCATAAGGTATAAGTACGTTTAATTATTTGTTATATAAAAGTAATTTAATAACTCTCAGCTTTATTAAATAGGCTATTCTTGAGCAAGAACGTTGCTTGTTGCACACTGCCTTGGTTGCCTTTAATTCTTTAATTTGTTACAATTTATATTGTCCATGTGAATCATGTCATTATTTTGTTTCAAGGTTAATTTTTTAACCTTGGGCTCTGAATTTCCATCCTAATTGTAGTCTAGTTAGAATACCACAAAAGATAATTGTGTACCCCCTAAAAATGCAGTCGATTTTCAGAAATTCTATAGCATCCTGTGAGCTGATCATACCCAATATTTATTACCTACAATTATACATCCATTATTATGAATCTATCATACCTAGGGAATTTAAAACCAAATATTATTCTTCATACAATGATAAAATAAAGATATTTTTCTCAATAAAGAAGGGTACTGCTGTAGCAACTGAGCAAAAGCCTATAGCAGTATACCTGTGTGTGTTTATTAAATACCGATAGTTGACTATTTTATAACTTTAGTATTACATTTCTTTCAGATACACCTGGGGCTGTACATATGATAATCTTTTTATTATGCCAATTAATGCCAGTACATCCGGAAATAATGGAAATCATTTTCAAGTCAAAATTATACAGTTCTGTATTCTGGAACAGTAAACAGCTTGGCATGTTGCATTATAATGAAGAGTCTAATATAATGAAATACTCAAGAAAGGAATAGTATTGTTGGAAATGTGGCATCGCTCATTAGTTATGTGATAAAAAGTAGTTAGGTTAAAGAATCAAGAATCACACCTGGCCTGACTAATAACAATGTCCTGCTTGAATAAGTTTAATATCATTTATACTTTCATGCTTGTATTGCTTGTTAGGTTGATGTGCAGAATGACACATTATTGAAATCAATAAAGGTTTTTTAGAACTTGCAATTCATTTTATGGCACCACTGGGAGGTTGTGCAGGGCCCAGAGTAAAACCTTTCCAGGGAAACCATATGACATCATTAAGTTTTCCCAAGGGTCCATCATTAAGTTTTCCCTATGAGTATGACATCATAATTGATGGGAGAAGAGGTGTTTTACAATATATTACACTTTACTGCATATTATCTGGCACTGACACAACTTTTTGTGCTTTGGAGGCCCATTTTGAGCTGGGCTTTTGCCTGCATCCCTACTTTCGGCAGTCCTGAAATTGTTAAAGATGTATGAAGTTATTATGATAGTTTACTGATAAACCTAATATTTGGTTTTAGTAGTCTTATTCTGAAAAAGTAAAGTTGTTTTTGTATAGCATTTGACTTCAAATACAATTGTTACTTGTTGCACACTCAGTTGGCCATTACAAGAATGAACATCTGATATTTATATATAGTATTACCTGAAAAAAAACAAGCAGAAATTTGACATTTCTAGCAAAGGCCGTTCGTCAAGAGTTAGTAGCCAATGTTGAGTTTCTGCTTGTTTTTTTCAGGTAATATTACCATATAACCACTCAGCACACTAAGACTGTGGAATAGTTGACAATCATTTATTTACCAATTTTAGTGGAACCATTGTATAAATTGTGTAGACGGTTTCATTATTACATGCTGTACATAGTACATACTGCTATTGTTAAAGACCATGTAAAGTCTGTTCTGCGCATGCGTTCTGCAGGCCCACATTCCAATGGTCGGGACTCGACCATTGGAATGTTATTAATATTTTGTACCTTCCGAACTTTCTTGAATTGAATATCTAGTCTGTATTAATTTACAAGCATAGCGAACCAGAAGAGTGTTAAAAATTTAGTATAATATATATCTAATATTTTACAACTTTAGCACTGGGTTCAGAATGTAAACAAAGGGTTTGACGGTTTGTTTACATTACATAGTTTACATGGCCTTTAATGAAACCTTTTTTGGCTACTAACACCAATGTTTCTGACAGAGTTGTACAGGCAATACTGTAAACAGAAACAATATATTATATCATCAAACAATTCAATCAAGCATTCAAACGAGTTGACAAATTGCAAAAGAATCCAAATGCTGTTTAATTGTTGCATTCACACCATGATGGTTCATACATAATTTACAGTTCAATTAAAAAAAAACAAATCTTGTACAAACACAGTCGTAGCATACGTGTACGCTTGTAAGTCTTGTACGCTTGAATTTATTTTCAATAATAACACTCCAATATAGTAGATCAAGGACATATGCCAACTTCCCATCAATACTCACTCAGAGTGAACCAAGAGTATGAATTATTATCATAACGAAGCCTGTTATTTTGCCCAAATGAATTCAAGTATGCATAAATCAACTCCTTAATCCCTTCACCACTTTTTCGGACGAAAAGCAACAAAAAATTCGTCAAAATAAGCAAATTTTCAGGCCAAATAAAGCAAAAATATATCGTATTCACTCATATTGGCCGCGCTCGTGAATGCCACAGGGGGTATGGGTCTAATAACTTATGGATCGACCAATCAGGATCGTTTTTCAATCCCGTGTGGCCAGAGCCACTCAACGATGGCTCTGGGTACGAGATTGCTAAGATCTGTGAACGGGCTGCACTCAATCAATTGATGGAATATATGTCTCAGAAAGGGTGTCTCACCGAACATCAGAGGGGAAACAAAAAGATGCATTCAACAGAGACACTTAATATACTTGTTTCGGATATGATTCTTGATGCCATGGATAGGAAAGAATTGACTGCAGTTGTGTTATTAGACTTGTCGAAAGCGTTCGATAGCATTGAACATTCGTTGCTATTCGTTTGGTTTAAGAGTTACCTCTCAGATAGAACTCAGTTAGTGAGGATCGGTCAAATACTATCAGAAGCTCGTGCCATAACACACGGTGTGCCTCAAGGGTCAATACTTGGTCCAGCGTTGTTTAGTATTTATACAAACGATCTTCCAACTACTTCCACTGTATGTCCTTTAGAAACTTATGTAGATGACTCTAAGATTTACTTGTCATTCTCATACAAAGACATTAATGTTGCTGAGATTCAGCTTACAAACGATCTGAGGAGAATCGCTGCCTGGTGTTGCTCAAATAGCCTACTTGCCAATCTCGAAAAGACTAAACTTCTTCTGTTTGGTACAACACAAATGCTCAATCATGTGCAAGACTTTCGAGTGACTTTCCTCGAAAAGGAACTACGACCAGTATCTTCAGCCCAAGATTTAGGAATGGAATTTGATGAATGTCTGAGCTATGATGAGCATATTACCCGCGTGGTCTCAAAATGTACAAATTCTCTTTGCCAGAATTAGCAAAGTAGTTTAATCGAGTTAAACATATTCTAGACAGCCGCACCTTGATTGTGATCATAAACGCCTTGGTCTTCAGCAAACTTTATTATTGTTCATCTGTGTGGGCAAATACGTCTATGAAAAATATTGCCAAACTACAAACTGTGCAAAATTTTGCTGCACGAATTGTAGTCTAGGACCTGTATATGAGTTTGTATGCATTTCATTTAGGACAGATAATCTCAACTGTTTTAGGGCAAGTTGACCATGACGGTCAACATGGTAAGCAGCCCGAACCCCAATCCGGGACGAAACGTCCGAAACTGACCACACCCAAAAACGACGCTTTCGCCATACTGCTATCTACCAAACCATAAAAGCTTTGGCTATTCTGAGGTGCTTATATGGTTCAGAGATGGTACTTTTCGGGGTGGTCATTGGTAAGTGTGAAATGCCTAGCACTAATATTTCACAAGAAAATGACCATGCAATAATCGTCATAGTTAAACGTCAATTTGTGGCTTGCAACTTCAGATAAACAGCAGTGGACTTACATTACCTTTTTCCCTAAATCTTTTTGATAGAAACATAATTAGTACTTATTTAAATATATTATCACTGGTTTGGTGTAATAGTTAATATTTTCTGACCGAAATAATAATTTGAAATGTGCCTACCTCCTGCAAATGGACGTATTTGGCCAAGTTCTCCACTTTACTCCGCTGTTTATCGGCGATCTCGTCGACATCCTACAAAAAATGTAAATCATCTCAGACATAATGGTATCAAGAACATTTTAAACAAGTTTCAACTTGGTTTCAAGTAGATCATACCTGTTTAACCATCGACAAGGTAAATCCACAACTTTGTCCAAATTCGGCGCCATTTTGTCATCCCATGTCGGTTGTCAACAATTCGGTCTTGTTACTCTTCCATTCACGCCATATCCATTGCACAAATAACAAATTTAACCCTTTGTTAAGGGTATTAAAATAAAAATACAAATGAAATATGCAAAATGCAGCATTTTATCATCCGGTAAAATGTTGCTACGAGTCCTTCAAAACATTTCGTACAAATCTCGCGTGGTTTAGCAACAGGGACGTGACAGGGGGGGTAGAGACTTGAAAAATGAAAGGAAAGCCCACACAGTATGGTAAAAAAAACCCCAACAATCAACATTTAATTTGTGTGACTTGTTCATATTAATAAATAATAATATGTATATATTTGTCGCTACAAGAAATAAAACAAACGTTTGTATGATTTTCTTTAGCTTTTAGTCTATTTCACGCAGCCTTCTTCTATCTTCGTGAAATAATTCACCCCCCCCCCTGTCACGTCCCTGTTACTTTGTCACGCGAGATGTGTACGGAATGTTTTGAAAAACTCGTGAGCAAGATCTTACAGGGTGATAAAATGCTGCATTTCGCATATTTCATTTGTATTTTTATTTTAATACCCTTAACAAAGGGTTAAATTTGTTATTTGTGCAATGGATATGGCGTGAATGGAAGAGTAACAAGGCCGAATTGTTGACAACCGACATGGGATGACAAAATGGCGCCGAATTTGGACAAAGTTGTGGATTTACCTTGTCGATGGTTAAACAGGTATGATCTACTTGAAACCAAGTTGAAACTTGTTTAAATGTTCTTGATACCATTATGTCTGAGATGATTTACATTTTTTGTAGGATGTCGACGAGATCGCCAATAAACAGCGGAGTAAAGTGGAGAACTTGGCCAAATACGTCCATTTGCAGGAGGTAGGCACTATTTCAAATTATTATTTCGGTCAGAAAATATTAACTATTTTACACCAAACCAGTGATAATATATTTAAATAAGTACCAATTATGTTTCTATCAAAAAGATTTAGGGAAAAAGGTAATGTAAGTCCACTGCTGTTTATCTGAAGTTGCAAGCCACAAATTGACGTTTAACTATGATTATTGCATGGCCATTTCCTTGTGAAATATTAGTGCTAGGCATTTCACACTTACCAATGACCACCCCGAAAAGTACCATCTCTGAACCATATAAGCACCTCAGAATAGCCAAAGCTTTTATGGTTTGGTAGATAGCAGTATGGCGAAAGCGTCGTTTTTGGGTGTGGTCAGTTTTGGACGTTTCGTCCCGGATTGGGGTTCGGGCAGCGTTACCATGTTGACCGTCATGGTCAACTTGCCCTAAAACAGTTGAGATTATCTGTCCTAAATGAAATGCATACAAACTCATATACAGGTCCTAGACTATTGTCACAGGCACGAGAAAGTATGATATTACACCCGTGCTACAACAACTAAACTGGCCACCTGCTTCTTATATGCTGCAATATAAAGATACTGTTATGGCTTATAAGTGTCTTAATTAAAGGATTAGCACCACCATACCTTGCAAGAAGATTCACATCCACATCCCAGACACATGGTCGGGCGACAAGACAAATGGATGAATTAGATATCCCATTTTATCGGACAGCTGCTGGTCAGCGCTCTTTTTTATATAGAGCAACCAAATTATGGAATGATTTAGACAATAAAAAAAACTAGTAAGAGAGATACTGCATAAAGAGTGCTGGAACAACTCAAAATAATTTTATATTTTAGAATATTATCAATAATTCGTTTATTATACCCATAAACAAATGTATATTTCGATATAATTAGTATATATAGGTCTTCTAATAAACTGATGTAAATACGTATTTTAATCTTAATTTTACAATTGTAATTATTTCTGAAAAGCCATTTTGGATAATAATAATAATAATAATGGAAACAGGATTTATTGCTAACAATTAAGTATATAAAAGATCGAGATTACTAAAACTACTCTATATAGAACTGATTTAATGTACTATAGTCATAAAAACAACTCAAGTGTTCATCTCCTGCATAAACGCAGGGCAGTCCACTGAGAAAACAGGCAATTAAATGTTCATACTTGTCTACATTAGTAAAATTTAAGCATATTAGGGTTCGTCCATTCTTTGTTCCGCCGTATATAAATGTAGAAGGAAGCCCTCATGGCCACTTCCCTACACACTTGGAGATCATCCTTTGAAAGTTAATATTAGTTCCCTTAAATAACACTTTTATATCTTCAAAGTGAGATGTTACAATTCCAAGAGAAGTTATTTCGATCGAGAAAAATTGAAAGCCTCTCCATCTGTCATTACTATCTTGTTGTAATGTCCTGTATTTTGCTTGCTTATATATTCTCTTGATTTCTCTGCATTCGTTTCGAAGCAACATGTAAGTTCTATTACATATAGGACACCATTCTTAATTAGGGCGATGTCTGAAAATTATCGCTTTTCAATTATCGCTTTTCTGTAAAAATTATCGCTTTTCAAAGACTGTCCTTTATATAGTAAACAGAAAAATACATGGGTGCTTGAAAATACCAGATTTATTTCTCGTGTTGAACATGATATCTCACTCCTTCGCTGCGCTCACTCGTGAGATATCATGTTCAACACTCGAAATAAATCTCGTATTTCCGCGCACCCATGTATTATTCTCTAAAAAAAATTAAAAATTATTTTAAAAAATCGTTGAGTTTTAGTAACATTATACGGGGTTGGGAGGGCGGTGGTAAATTGCTCATGCAGCATCCTCCCTGAAAATACGTCTATGATCTAAATTAATGAGCAGCTGGCAAGTTGTAGTCGACCAGCTGTTTGAACAATCTCGTAGTGGGATAACGAGTTTGTTTTAGGAGTTTATTGGTTTGTTGCTGCCTTTACCAGCTGAATGAACGAGATTTTAAAAGCGAGTATTAAATTACGTTTGTTTTAGACGCTTTATTTTAAAAAAGGTATACTATATGGTTAGTTTTAAATGCTCGTACTAAGCAGAACAACGGTTAACACTTGCCAAGCTCAGCAGATGGTTGGTCCCACTTTTGGCGGGAAACATCTCGTACTCGTTGCCGTACTCGTAGTCGAAACAAAACCTCCTTATTATCACTATACTTGCATGTGCTAAAGTCGACCTTGGAAAATGGCAAACACCTGTTGAAGGCAAACACCTGTTCAATTCAGTATCATATATAAAATACATATAAATAATTTACCTGCACGTTGCATGAATATGATATGTCTAGTAAACTTGTCGGGTTCTTTGCTTGCGGTTGTGCGTTTGTTCACAATGAAATAGTGAACAGCAATGTTGGGGACATTCTCATTGGCAAGCGTTCTTAACACCTCTACTTCATAGTCGCGGACATTAGCCTACGAAAAAGAATAAAAAGCAATCAGTTTGTTCATCCTTGAGCAGATTAGTAAATAAGTAATGCTTTTCAAAAAGAATGATTCAGCAAATTTGGTTTCAAAATCGACGAAATATTGAAAAAATCGTCCCCAGAAAACAAAAATAGCACAAAATGTTGTATTAAAGTAGGATTCCTTTATTATTTTGCTGTGTCAAACATATTCACGAACAATTTAAAACTTATTTAAAACTCCGAAACATTCGCTTCAAACAAATAGCAAAAACTATCTCGCGACTGTTGGGAAAAATCTTGCCGTGATATTTTTTTAAACTGACCATTTTGTTTTGTATCCTATATAGATATCTCAATTTGTACGATACTGTGTCGTTTGATGTCATGTTTTCATTCTGCTATATGGTGTCCTGACGCTGTATTGTGTTTTCGAAACTTGTAAAGTGAAAAGTGTATTTCCTGCACAAATTAACAGCCATTTGCTGCACAAATTAACGCTAAACAGAAATTATTCTTTCATTCTGATTAAAAAGTCATTCCGCATTGTGTAATCAGGGGCGCCGGAGCCACGGGGCCAGCGGAGGCAACTGCCCCTGTTGCCCAAACAGTGCATGCGTGGGCCGCACGGGGGGAAAAGGTTGCCCTTTTTACCAGACCTGCACTTCGAAATTTGTGCGTTATTCACAGGAATTGGAATTTATAACTACTTTTAAGAAATGTTTAAGCAATCTTTGCTTAATTGTTAACCAATTGTAGTAAAATTAATGCTAAATCAGGCAATATACACCCGTTTACTGATTCTATTTTGCGCCCTTAGCATGTGGTTCAATGAATAAAATTGTTCAAAATTAATGTTGAAGTTGCCGACCCAATAATAGCCACAAGTAATCGAGTATCCGTACAGTAAATTTTTAACAAATATTGCCGCCTAGAAAAATGATGATTTGGAAGCAAGTGCCCTTTTGAAATAGCTGCCCCCGCCGCTTCACATTGCTTCCAATATACACAACGTAAAAATTATACTGTATTGCACAAAAATTGCGATTTTTATAAAATCAAGCATGTAAACAATTTAAGTTTTGTTGCCTTTTTGTGTTTTCGGCGTCCTTTACCACCAGTAGCCTAAAGATGACAAATCGCTTTCCGATAGCTCGGCAAAACGAGCCATGTTAACATTTCAAAAGAGAAGACGATATTTTTACACTGGCCGTTTATAAGGCCCAGTGTTAAGGTTCTTTAATTTTCTGTGCAAAAATTCTTCATTTTTTTCGTCAACGTGAAATCGACCTGGGTTCATGAAGTGAACCGCGGTAAATGGCCGCCAGGTAAAAAGCGGACTGACTATGCAACAGGATTTTTTGTCCAGTTTGTTTATACTATTGATATAGAGTTCTTTGAATTTTGAAACTTAGCATGCTAAAATGTTTCTGGTATATTACCTGCGTATTAATTGAACCGCCCTTCTGTACGGACGTTTTAAAATCCTTAAACGCGTTTGTGACTTGGGGCTTTCGGTTTGTTTACTATATATTGTTTGTTTACCAATCTCTAGCCTGGCACAAATATACATGTATAGTGTTACTCAAACTGTTCTACCAACTGTTCCACCCTTACACACCAGCACGCATTATATGGCCAGTGTGAACGCCTCATGAGCAGGCGTCTTGTTTAATTTAAGCTGACGAATCATTTTCAAAGTGTGCATGCTTAGTTGCACCAGTTATTTGCACCTGATCGATATTTGCACACAGTTATTTGCAGGTAAATTAACCAATCAAAATTGAGAATATTATAAAGTGAATGATAATTGTTAAATAATTGCATTTTATCCTTACTAGTTTTGCCGCCAGACAGTTCTGGTCTTTAATTCCTAACTTCGCTTGTCCAGGCTCAAGTAGCTTGACTGAATGGACGGTGCCATTGCCACCTTTTCCTAACACGACTCCTAACTCGTAATCTGCATTTTCAACAAATTTCGTATTCTTCAGCGGAGTTTCTTTGATCTATAAATCAGCAAATTATACGAGATACTATATGAAATACAATATATAAAAAAAGGTAATTCAACTTTGACATTATCGTGCGTTATTTATAAAGATCAAGCAGGCTTTTATAAGATCAGGCTTTTATACTTTGTATTTATAAACATCAGGCTTTTATGACACCTATAGCTATATGATTGATAAATAGATAGTTTATTAAGATATATCATTGCAGCCAAAATGGCTGAATTGTATATAAATTTACATAATATAAAAGTTAAAAGTGATTAAAATAGTGATAAGCTAATTTTACATGTAATATCCAACAAGTACATATATAAACTAGGATTAAAAAGTTTTCCTACTTGAATTACTAAATATAAAACTATTTTTTAGTCTGTTTGTTTTACACACAGGAAAGTTAAACATGCGTCTATTCCTTAGTCCAATATCGGTTTCGTTTAGTTTCGGCACCAGGTAATGCAGTTTATGGTTGGGATCAGAACATATTTCTTCAAAGAGTTTATTCGTTAGGTATTCTCTTCTTCCGTATGAAGAAAATAAGTTACTGTTCTTCAGTGCGTCCTGATAATTAACGTTTGGGAATATGATTTGCATTGCGCGTTTTTGGATACGTTCTAATTCATCTGACAAATACGTGGGTAATCCGTTGTGGAAAACAGGACAGGCGTATTCGGTTATAGGACGAATACAAGTCTTGTAGAAGGTTAAAAGTTCCTTTTCGGCAACTTTGGCACGTTTTAGTTGCCTCAGGAAATACAACCGGGTGGAAGCTTTTTTAAAAATTTCCTCTGTATGATGGTTCCATTTAAGATTATTGGAAATGTTCAGACCCAGTAATTTGATGGTAGTCACAATTTCTATTGGTTTATCATTGATAACAATAGGTGCGTATTCAGGGTGATTTTTTGTAAAAGAGATCCGAAGCTCTTTGCACATGTGATCTGATTTAAAGTGATCAGTTCTGATCAGTTGCATGTAATTTAAAATTCCAATTTTCGAACATTTTAAAGTTTTTTCGCTTCCTTACACGAGCGCTATGAATGATCTATGCAAGGTGAACATGCAAAATGCCGCCAAAATTAGATATATCAATTTTCTGGTGGCAAAAACGTCGCTTGTTTAATTAAGCCACAGTCAATTGGTGATCGCTAGATAGTATACTTCAAAATAAGGTTTCCGTTTTTATAACGTAGAAAAAACTATCCTAACGCAAAACTAAACCCTAACCCTAATACTAACCCTCACCCTAACCCCCAACCTAACCCTAACCTAAACCCTAACCTAACCCTAACTTATTTTAATTATTTTAAAAATTGATATAAAAACGGAAACCTTATTTTGAAGTATACTATCTAGCAATTGCCACAGTCAATTAGCCATTCCGAAGTTGATGAGAGGACTGGGGACGAGTGGTACAAAGTGCCCAAATTAAGAAATGAACCAAATGACTAAAAAGATCCTCAAAATTAGTAAGTATACAAAGTTTGAAGACGTTTACATGAATACCCTTCGAATAATAAGCTTTCGAAAATTGTGAAATTACTTATTAAAAGATTGTTTTTGGGACGCGCGTCCCAAAATCAAAAATTACAATACATTTCATAGCAAATATCACCATTTTCGAAAGCTTATTATTCGAAGGGTATTCATGTAAACGTCTTCAAACTTTGTATACTTATTAATTTTGAGGTGGTCGTTTTAGTGATTTGGTTCATTTCTTAATTTGGGCACTTTTTAACGCTCGTCCCCAGTCCACTCATCAACTTCGGAATGGCTAATATAACAAGGTCAGGAAACTCGGTGCAAACATTAGTCATAATAAACCTCATTATCTATGTTTTTTATTATTTAAGAAATAGAACAATTCGTCGCGTGCGTTTATGGTGTGATAATGCACGCGGGGAATGTTGAGAGAATACGAGAGAAGCGTGTAAAACACGAGGCGTAGCCGAGTGTTCTACACGCTTCTCGAGTATTCTCCCAACATTCCCCGCGTGCATTATCACACCATAAACGCACGCGACGAATTGTTCTATTTCTTTTATAATATAAGTGGAAGATATTACAGTAGTAAACAATTTTACTCAAAAGATCAACGTTGAAATTCTCCTAACCTGTACTCAGTGACGTCACGCGCATGCTTTTGCCACAGAATATATCTTTACTCTGTGCTTTTACTGTCGCTTGAATTTTTAAGTGGCTGTCTCACTAAAGGCTGTTTTCCACTAGGCGGAATTTTGCGCGCGGAGCGGAATTTTTCTTTGTCTTTTCTAATTAGTTCCACACGAGAAATCACAAGACAAAGAAAAATTCCGCTCCGCGCGCAAAATTCCGCCTAGTGGAAAACAGCCTTAAGAACCATGCAGAGAGTTTCAGGTTGAAAATTAGATTTCCTTTATATTTTTACCATGAACTACCTTTGTCCTAAAAGGTATTAAACTAATACTAGAATTTCTAAATTTTTCTTTTTTTTTTGAGTTATGACGAATTTTTGTCTGGACGTCAGCGACACTGAAATTTGACCCCGGAAACGGCGGTCAAATGTGTGTTCACTTGTGCATCATAACTCGGAAAGTTTCGCGTCAAATTGAAAACTTTTTTCAGCGTATTGAGACATATTCTTCTTCTTTTAGAATGTTGAAAGAATTTGAATGTACATCTTATTTTAAGCCTACTAGTGTCCATCCAAGGAAGTCGGCATTTTCGTTCGCCGAACAACTAATGATTAACAAGCTCGCTTCGATCGTAACTGGCAAATCTGATAATTGACTTGGCGGTTTGTGGTACCACTGAAGAGGACGTTCGGTCGAAGCCATGACCGTGGGTCGAGAGTTTGCGTTTAGTCATGGCCACGTTCACAAATTAGGTATCGACGACTTGGTGACGTATTTACATTTAATTTAATTAACCTAGCTGTTCTCGAGTGCCGAGAACAACACCTCTCCTCTATAGTACCACAATCACACTTCCTAAGGAAGTGGAGATGAGCAAGGGCACTAAGACCCGCTCCGATAGAGACACTGTATAACGAACGACTTATGACACACACACACGAGTTTGGGCCGATTGTTGACGCTGATTGCCGCGAACACAGGACGGGAAGGACGATGCGATAGACGATGGATTGGGAGAAACGAGGGTCGTTAACTCAACGAGGCTGGCGCGAGGTGCCAGATCATGAACAGGGAAAGGTACTTAACTGAGATTGGGCAATCGACGGGCAGCGAGCCAAACGACGGGGCTGGCTGCGGGCTTCCTCCGGGAAGGCTACGGATGGGCGTGGGTGAGGGGGAGGGGATGGGAACAACTAAGAACCCCCGTGGGTGAGGGGGGATGGGAACGACTAAATGTCACGACTGAGAATGAGCTACTGGCGTAAACAACTTATATAAGGTAGGTTATGCAAATGCCCTCATTAGCATTTGCCAAGCTGTCCCTGGGGCCCCCTATTCTGATAACAAATACAACAACTCAGCTCGTTATTAATATCATTTATTTCATAAATCCAATTAACAAGCTCGCTTCGATCGTAACTGGCAAATCTGATAATTGACTTGGCGGTTTGTGGTACCACTGAAGAGGAAGTTCGGTCGAAGCCATGACCGTGGGTCGAGAGTTTGCGTTTAGTCATGGCCACGTTCACAAATTAGGTATCGACGACTTGGTGACGTATTTACATTTAATTTAATTAACCTAGCTGTTCTCGAGTGCCGAGAACAACACCTCTCCAGGGCACCACTCCAGCAACGCTGGAGAGAGGGATTCGAGGCACTCGAACCCTCCTCCAAAACGGTTCGAATTAGGCCAGCACGGCAGCTATTGATGTTAGCACGGGCGATGGAGTCCGAATGTAAAGAAGGTACGCGTTGCTCGACCAACGACCCAATGTCTTAATTAAGTGATCCGGGATGCCCGTAGACGCTGCTGCTGTCGCCGCGCCAATCCTAAAAGTGTGACTAGAGTAAGGTACCACGTATTCTCAAGTTGGATAAAATCGCACGGAGCCAACAGTTGACCACCACCGGTGTTAGCGGAGAACCATCGGTAACACGAACAGTGACCCGGGAGCGTTGCCTCGAACCTGAAGGTAACGGCGAACCGCAGATACGGCGCAGATGCGCTTTCCCGACGCACCGATGGAGAGAGACACGCCTCGGCGGAACGGGTCCGGTTTTGACGTCTTGATGAAGAGGTGCATGACGTATCAAAGGACACGCCTGAAATCGACAGGACCTGTAGTCGTGACCAACTTGCCCCCCAGAGATGCGCAGCTACAACGATAGGCAGAAGCTCCATAAACGCGATGGATTGTGGGGAAGACAGAAACGACCAGGAACCGAAACACCAATGGGAACGCCACATTGCTCCAAAACCGATGGACCCTGCTGCGTCAGACGCGCCGAACAAGTCGGTAAGCTGGGATACGCCAGGCGACAAGAAGAAGCTGATGCCATTCCAATCACGAAAGAAAGCGAGCCACCAGTGGACATCCCGACGAAAATCGACGTTAAGGCGAATTGGGTGCGAGCGATTGCGAAAATGAGCCAGAAGATCAATCATACGGCGCAAAAACGTTTGTCCAGGACGGACAACTTTGCACGCGTGGTGGAGGTGGCCAGTCAAGGACTCTAATTCCTGACGGTGACAAGTACGCTTGTTGGACCAAGACTGGAGGAGTGACATGGAACGGTTGAATTTTTCGGCTGGCAACCTAGCAATGTGAGTGACCGAGTCAAGCACAATACCCAAGAACACTAAGCAGGTTGCGGGGCCCTCGAATTCTCATGGTTAAGAGGGAGACCCAAGTGGTTGAAGACGGTAACGAAGAGTCGATGTGGGCTTGGCACACGTGGGAGACGACGGGGGACCCAAAGTTAAAAAATCATGGAGGTAGTGGAACAACGGGTGAACGTGGTAGTTGTTGAAAGAATCCAATGAACAACGGACGCCACCGCATCAAAAAGGAATTGAGGAGACCTGAGGCCAAAAGGTAGCACCAAGTCCACATAGAAAGAGTCTCGCCAGTACATGCCTAACAGATGTCGGTCGGAGACGTTGATCGGAATGTTACGATAGGCAGCCTGCACGTCGAACTTGGCCATTAGGGCCCCGGGGCCAATGACAAAGAGGGATCTGATAGCGTCGTCAACGGAAATGTATCGCATAGAGAAGGGATCCTGAGGTAAACCATCGTTAACGCTTGCTCCTTGGGGAGAGGAAAAGGTCAGGCATGAGGCGCTACTTCCCCGGTTGATGACCTTTCGGAATAACCCCAAACGGACTGGTTTGAGAGAGGGCAGTGAGGGGCGGGGGTACGGGTAAGGACCAGCCACCCGGCGTTGAGCGACTTCCGTCGAGAGATATTTGTCGATGACGTCCGGGTGTTGAGACGCCGACGTGAGATTGCGGAGCGACGGACGAATGACCACACGCTCTGGAACGAAACCCACACGGAAACCATCGCGAATGCCCGACAGCACATACTCCTTGCAGGGACTAGGATACTCCCTGAGCTCGTGCACAAAGGCTGCGAGATTGCGAGGGCAAATAGAGCCGATCGTGAACGAGGATAAGGGGAGTGGGGTAGGTCCTTCAAAAAGATCAAGAATGAGAGATACGTGGCCCCACCGCCGGACCGAAAAAACCCAACTCCAACACAAACGAGTTAGAATACAATTTTATTGGCTAATGATATACTAACGAGACTAGACTACAAAATGTAGATATGTATGTATTGGCTTAACCACACGACAATTCTATCAGTCCAGAAAAACAAAAATGCCGACGAGTGAAGCTTAAGAACAACACGACCGACGCCACGCTGAATAAATATCATACAGCGGAGAATCGACAACGTAACAGAAAAATTAACAATATCAACGTTTTGAGAAAAAAGGAGACGCGCTTACGATGTCCTCTGTGTGTGACTGGGTCGTTCCCGCAGGGACGTTAAAAGGACAGAAATACGTCTATGCGACCCCCCACATGCCAAACGATCACAAGCTTGACAATATCGACACTGCCGGCCAAAGGCAGTGCAACGCTCACTGTTCCAGGACCGGAAAAAAAGGACGGCGGAGCAGCAATACTAGCGAAGAACAGCAGCAGCAATACTAGCGAAGAACTATATTGATCTTTTTCGCAAATGACTATATTCATCACAAATATGCATTTTAGACTATCTTTGCCATATTAACAATTTATCTGATAAGTCATCGGAATCAAGAGTAAATGAACAAACTTCTACGAGCACTAGCTATAGCGAGAATACAAATGAAAATGAATCTTTAATTCCAAAAATTAGAGGCTTTAAAATGGCAAGCTTAAATATTGCTAGCCTTCTAAAACATATTGATGAACTGAG
>CACRXK020001587.1:0-52235 GCA_902702795.2 Paramuricea clavata
AAATCCATATTCCGAACTGGCATCTGATTGGCTAGTTCTAACACCAGACATTGCTTTCTTACCATGTTTTTATGGTATCCGGTTATGGATTTGGCCAGAGCCCCTCGTCGTACCGCGCGTAAGAAGGGCTCTGGGTACGAGAATGCTATCGACCTATTTAGGACGATGTCCTAGTCCCAGTCCTCTTCTTAGCCCTGACGTCCTAGGCTGACGTCGACGTCGTAGATCTTAAGCTATCTATTGGAGAGGTTCAGATTTGACACTATCACTAGCTCTCACTGGCTTAGTACGCATCTGATTGGTTAATCGGATATATATAAACGCATTTGATTGGTTAATGATCCCTTTAAGGCGGTTTTCCACTAGGCGAAATTTTTCGATCGAATCGAAATTTCTATTGTTCAAATTCAGAAGATTTCTGTTTAGTTCCATCTGAGTGCTTGTCAGACAAAACAAAATTTCGATTCGGTCGAAAAATTTCGTCTAGTGGAAAACCGCCTTAATCGTAGCGGTAGTCAAATCTGCCTAAAAAACTCATTAATAATTCAGGAGGAAAACACAAAGAAAAATCATAAGCGTGTCGTATCTTTATATGTGATAAAAAATCATGTTAATTTACATAAACTTTAGCTTTGATTTTCTCGGTTTAGACAAAGTTTATTTTAAAAATTACTTCGCCAATGAACTCATATACGATGAGCCGTTTTTTAATAAATCACTCCTACGCGTGCTTTAAATAGTACATGAACCTCTCTAACAACTTGATACGTGCAAACTATATCAGATTTGTTGGGACAACTTGTTGCGAGTCTGTTGACCTCATCAACCTTGTTACAAGATGACAACAACTTGCCCCAGACTTGTCAACAACTGGGAACAAGCAGTGCGAACAGTTTAATAGTCCAAGACCAATCAATCCCACAGCAATTTCCAAGAAGATAGTGTTAAGTTGTTTTATGTGTTTCTAAGAATTTAGTGTTTAGTTGTTTTACGTCTAATTACTTTTTCCAGAAATACATCAGCCTTTGCTGTGTGCTGATTACGATGGTCCTAGCACTGGGAGTAATTATAGTAGAAGCATTCGATGCTACAGCTACACATAGACTTTTCAAAGATGATGAATCAACCTGCGGAGATGCTAACAAACGAGGCTGGTCCAATACCAAGAAGAACGATTGTGCCATACTCGAAGAAGCATATCTCTGGTATTTTATGTTGGTATTCATAACTGATATTGTGTTGGTGCTATGTTCCTTCGTCATGCTCCTACTGTTTGCAGATTGGATTTTGTTTGTTGCACCGGTAAGACAAACTCCGATGCAACACGGACGCGAATGTTAATTGTAAATGGCTTGTGAAACGTCTTGATGAGAACATTCGTATTGTTCAACAATTTAAAATAAATAAATGATATTTGGTGAGAAAATTGAACTTAAAGTTTATGTAAATCAGCATGATTTTGTATCAGATATATAAACTCCTATCATGATTTTCTTAATAATGAGTTTCACAAATATATATTGGATAGCTGTATCAGTTCTAAATTGTTCTTCCAAGACGCCCAGTATGGTGTTACAGATATTGGAAAAATTCACGTACAAAGGTGGCTAAAATTTTCGGTCGAAAGAAAATTTTTCATGTCCCCTAGTGGTCATAGAAAATAAGAAATTTTATCCAGCCCTGGCAATAAGATTGAATATATATTCTACAGTACTCATTCATAAATTTTTTTGTAATATTTTCAGGAAATGCTACAGGACCAACAGGCATCACATGAAGTTCCTCCACCGCAGCAGGAAAGATATGTGGCAGCGCCCACGGAAGAATACCAGCGGACTTGGAATTCTCAACAAGATCAGAGCGCAATACCATTGCATCCAATGTAAATGCTAAAAGCTGACTAAATTCTTCCGGTGTGATTGCACCAAATTTCATTGGAAATTTATAATTGATGTGTTTTGGTAATGCGTATACATATATAAGTTATGTTTGTTGTAATAGAGAGGTTCAGATTTGACTTACACTACCGCTACCTTTCACTGACTTAGTACGCATCTGATTGGTTAATCGAATATATCAAACGCATCTGATTGGTTAATCGGATAGTTCCAATGTATTTGATTGGTCAATGGTTCCTTAATGGTAGCGGTAGTGCTACTCTCTAATATTTCAAATCCGACTATATATGAGGACTCATGGACAAGATCTAGATTTATATAATAGCTACAGTGAAACACGCAATTTGATTGGTCAATAGCCGTGCAGGATCAGGCTATCCTGCACGAGGAATTAAAATGCCTTCGCGGGATTTTCGCGGGATTTTCGCGGGATTCTCAAAATGTCATTGTTTCACTGTAGTTATTTTATAAAACAATTACCAAATGGTTTTTCAAGCAGGATAGCGTGATCCATTACTTTTACGCTTTCCGAAAGTCTCGCGACATCCCTCGTGCATGTGGATCACGCGCAATTTGATCAAATCTAGTCCAGTCCGAATAGACGATTCCCCTTATTACGTTTTCGTAGCGCTTTGCATTGTGGTTATAGTGGTATCACTGATATTCAAGATGGCTTACTTTTTGTCCAGACCCGTGCAAGAAGTTTTAAAAAAGCTAGGGTCAGGTGCACGATATTCAACAGCAAAATATTCGCGAAAACATTCAATATTTTTATTCGAGGGCGCTATCTTCATCAGTGATACCACTATAACCACAATGCAAAGCGCTACGAAAACGTAATAAGGGGAATCGTCTATTGGAGGATTTGAAATAACATCTCATACGAATAAATGAGGTGACGGTTAATTTTGATCCAGTCCAAAGACTGGCCATTCAAACTCAGTCTGATGAAACCTCCTTTGGCATGCTGTTTCTAGACTTTCTGTAAATGACTATTGTCCAAGTACTGTTTATATTGTGTGTGTAATAACTGTACTTTGTAAATTGTTTCTGTATTATAGACCTTTCCGGTAATTACATCACGATTAACACTGTTTTCAACTTACGACCACCTTAAACGGAATGGATTAAGTTCGTTTCTCACGGGCTATGGTCAGAGGAGCAGAACATCCTTCTTCAATTACACATGGATAAAAAAGAATTCTGGATTTTGACCAATAAATGTGGAAATACAGTGTAAGCCAAAACACGAAAACGAATGGCCATGGCCCCTCAGCCTCGTTTTCGTGTTTAAGCTTATTTCCACATTTTAATCCAAAATTCTTTTTTATGCATGTGTTGACGAAAGATGTTCTGCTCCTCTGACCGTAGCCCATGAGAAACAAACTTGAAATCTATTCCATTTAAGGTGGCTCGATACAGTTTTCAAACATTCAGGTGTTTAACACTTTGACATGTTCAAATTACGCATTTTTAGGATTTATTCAGCAGATATTGGGTTTTTTTTATATATTTTGATAACTCTACTTTCAAATTATATTAGTTTTAGTAACAAATAGTTCGTTGCTATGACGACATACGTGTACGAAATTCACTCCAAAATGACCTATCGTCTCGTATAGTTGGAAAAGAAGCATGGTGACCCCCAATTTTTTTTCGTGCATTATTGTACTTGGACGAAAAGCAAATATATAGCAAAATATAAAAAAATTCTGTAATGCTATTTTTTGGAAAATGCGAAAATGTCATATTCTTCGTTAAAATTTTTTTTGCATTAAAGAATTTTTTATTTTTTGTATAATGAAAGTTTTTAGCGGTGCAATACAGCATGCAAAATTTGAACATAGGTCACCAGACAAAATAAAGAGATATAGCGCATTGTTTTTCTAAAATGGAAAATTCTAATGACGTCAGCAATCGACATAAAACGCTATAGAACACGCGCAATGGCGTGATATGGCGCGAGCAACTGCTGACGTCAGGTCATTTTGGAAGTTCTTTCATTTTGTTAATCAGTTTTCGCGACCTGCGCGTAAAAATGGTCACCCGGTTTTGAGTTCGTGATTCTTGAGCAGGGTTTTCGTAATAACTGTATCGAGCCACCTTAAGGTGAAAACATGCAGTGTAGTTGTGACGTAATTACTGGAAAGGTCTATTGAGGCCAAGCCAGTCACTGTATACAGCTATTTCAATTAAGGTTGTCCACGAGCAAAGCGGAAAAGTCGAATACGAGCGCGAAAGGCTGCTGGGAATCGCTTTGAAAATTCATAGTTAATTTGTTAGCGATTCCCAGCAGCCTTTCGCGCTCGTATTCGACTTTTCCGCTTTGCTCGTGGACAACCTTAATTGAAATAGCTGCATACAAATGACGATGGTTAATAAGTAAATAAATTAATAAATTTTAGTTAATAAAAGTTAATAAATAATTTAAATAATAAATAAGTTGCAGGCCTATCAATCCGAAACTTTCTGATTATAATGATCTCTACTTTGTTGAGAAATGCTTCATGCACTTCCCAACCGAACAGTACATTTTGCAAACGTGCTAGAGGCTTAATTATTCCCCGGAAAATCGACAGACATCCAAACCGACTGCACAATAGATAGAACGCGCGAAAGACTGGGCCGAGTGGACTCTGGAGAAACCATAGTATGTCAAACTATGGCGCCTCGCTGTGCTATTATATAGCCTTACAATAAGGCGGCCCGCTTCATAAAAACATTGTTATTTGTTGCTCTAGAAATTTTGTTTCGGGCTACATTTTGGAACTCGGCAGCTGCAAATAACGGACGAATAGGGGACCATTTCAAAGATCGACTGCCGTATTGATTGGTTAAAACAAAGGTTAAAACACTCAGGTTTATTCAAATAAGTGGGCTCAAGTACGTACTTAGCATGACCTCGCATACCGGTATCCGCAGACAAACTAGTACGGCATATTTACTGGCAAATTGAGAAAACATTATACAGAGTAATAGAAGAGGAAATTGACCATGGCTAACTACCTTCGAACAAAGCTGCATTTTCTTATCGGTCTGGCGGGCTTCTTGGTGTTTTGTTTTGGTACTTTCATCTTGGCGTCAGCCCTAAAAATAAAAAATATAACTGGAGAGTTGGAATATTTTGTTGGTTTTGGGTCTAACACTTGTCAATATTGGGCTGGAATACCGGTAAGGCTTCGCACTATGTGAACCCAAAGCTGTCTGAAGTGATCTGATCACATTTCAGTCGCGGTGCTTTTCTGACTCTACGTGTTGCCAGGAACATTGTACGATATACTTTATAGCAATTATATATTGCTGCTTTGGCTGTTCGACGCGGTCGCTCGAGAATTATACGCGATTGTCTCGAGCATCATATAACTAACTCCCGGCTAACTCCCCAATTAAAGGCTTTCGCTCGAAACGTCGGAGTTCGATAGGTACTACGTTCAAGCCCTGCTCAGACGAGCAATTTTCGGCTTGACAAGTAAAGTTATATTTGCTCGTGTGTAGGGCAAAATATTAACAATTTTTCCTTGCCGAGGAGACATGTTCCAAAGCTAGGCATGCCAGCTCAGTTTTGGACAAGGAAAATTTGTTCGTGCGTACGGCCGCCAAGAAAAACTTGACAAGTGTACAAGAAATACTATGGGTTTATCCAACAGCCCTTGTATGCATGGATAAATATTCGTGCACACGAGAAACAAAACTTGTCAAAAGGGAAACTTGTCAAGGAAAACGTGTTGACTGTACACACGAGACGCTAAACTTGTCTGTGCGAGCCCTATTAATGGACCTATTTCTTTATGAACAAAATTTTGATCTAGACAAGTCCGTAGACAAAAATTTCTTCACAGCTTAAAAAAGCATTACAAAATTAGTCATATTCCGAAGTTTCGTTGCGAAATGTTGTGAAATGCGGATAATATAGCCCTGCGAAGTTGGCCGTTATTCAGTCATTTTGAATTGGGAATGTTGCTCGAGTTAAGAAAAGCGCGCGAACACGAGCCGGGAAAATGGTATAAAAATGGTATAAAAAAAAGGGAAAATGGTATAAAAACTGTTTACGATCTTCAGAGCTATTGGACGTCAATGGGGTCGCCATCTTGGCTTCACTTTTCTTATAGACCGAATGACTGACGTTCTTGCTCCAGATATATATAGAGCTCACTGGGCGGAGCTCACTGATCCGGGTATGCGTAGTAACTGGATTCATTTTTTTTCTTAATTTAGACTATTCTTACAGGAGGTGTTTTGTTCCAGACAGCGCGTTTAAATAAACGCCAGTCCTTGGTAAGCGAAAGCCAGCTGGCCTATATAGTGTATAAATCGCCCCTATAATATGACTATTGCCTTCAAGATGATCTTGATACGCGGAAAAGTACTGGCACTAGTTGTCAAATAGAAATCCATTTTATGAATAAAACAACTGAATATCTCCTGTAATATACTTTATTTCGATTCCATATTTTTGTCAGAGCTATAGTTCTCATAACCAAACATAATTACAAAATTTCAACTAGTTTCATAAAGAATAACGAAAGATATAATTGACTGAATACATCAAAATGGATTTCTATTCGGACAACCCTTTCTGAGTGCTGATTGGCTAAAATACGAACACGAGATCACCTGGTTGTGATGGGTCGACTACACTTCGTAAAAACACGCAGGTTGTTACAGATTTGCAAACAGTTATAACAAGGTTGTTGGAAAGCCTATCGGCTTCAAAATGTGTTCGCACTGCTTGTTCCCAGTTGTGAGTATGACAAGTCTGCATGGAACAAGTTGTTATCACCCTGTTACAAAGTTGATGGCAGCAACAGACTTGATACAATTGTTCCAAGTTGCTACGAGCTTGTTGTCAACCACTTGTTATTCATGGAGGGGTTCAGATTTGACTTCCACTACCAACAGCTCTCACTGGCTTAGTACGCATGTGATTGGTTAATCGGATATATAAACGCATTTGATTGGTTAATGATCCCTTAGTGGTAGCGGTAATGGAGTCAAATCTGCATGAACCTCTCTAACTTGCGACGTACAAACGATATCAGACTTGTTGGAACAACTTGTTAGGAGTCTGTTGACCTCATCAACCTTGCTACAATATAACAACAACTTGTCCCAGACTTGTCAACAACTGGGAACAGGCAGTGGGAACAGTTTAATAGTCCAAGACGACTCAATTCCACAAAAGTTTCCAAAAATATAGTGTTACGTTGTATTACGTGTTTCTAAGAATTTAGTATTTAGTTGTTTTAACTGATTATTTTTCCAGAAATACATCAGCCTTTGCTGTGTACTGATTACGATGGTCCTAGCACTGGGAGTGATTATAGTAGAAGGATACGATGCTACAGCTATACATGGAGATTTCAAGTCAGATGAGTCATTCTGCGGAGATAATAACGCTCGAGGAGGTACGGAGAAGAACGATTGTCCCATATTCAAAGAAGCTTATCCCTGGTATTTTACGTTGATATTCATAACTGTTATTGTGTTGGTGCTGTGTTCCTTCGTCATGCTGCTACTGTTTGCAGATTGGATTTTGTTTGTTGTACCGGTAAGAAATATGTTAGTTTTATAGTTGTTCATATTTTCAGGCACTGAAGTCAAAATGAAATTACTTTAGGTACTATTTACAACACGAGCGGCCGGGTTGTATCGGATATACAAACTCGAGCCACGAGAGTTTGTATATCCGATACAACACGGACGCAAATGCTGTCTTGATGGGAACAATCGCATTCTTCAACAATTTAAAATAAACGAATGATATTTGGTGAGAAAATTGAACATAAAGTTTATGTAAATCAGCATAATTTTGTATCAGAAATACAAACTCCTCCACGGTCATGATTTCTTTGTTTCTTTCATGAATTATTATAATGAGTTTCACAAATATATATTGGATAGTTGTATCAGTTCTAAATTGTTCTTCCAAGACTGGGCGTATGGCGTTACAGATATTGGAGAAATTCACTTATAAAGGTGGCTAAAATTTTCGGTCGAAAGCTCAAAGAAAATTTTTCATGTCCCCTATAGTGGTCACAGAAAATAAGAAATTTTATCCAGCCCTGTCAATAAGATTGAATGCATATTCTACAGTACTCACTCATAAATTTTTTTGTAATATTTTCAGGAAATGCCACATGACCAACAGGCGTCACATGAAGTTCCTCCACTGCAGCAGGAAAGATATGTCGCAGCGCCCACGGAACAATATCAGCGGACTTGGAATTCTCAATACGATCAAAGCGCAATACCATTACATCCAATGTAAAATTAATGCTAAAAGCTGACTAAACTCTTCTGTGTGATCGCACCAAATTTCATTGGAAATTTATAATTGATGTGTTTTGGTAATGCGTATATATATATATAAGTTACTTTTTTTTTGTAATAGAGAGGTTCAGATTTGACTTCCACTACCGCTACCTTTCACTGACTTAGTACGCATCTGATTGGTTAATCGGATATATTAAACGCCTCTGATTGGTTAATCGGATATATTAAACGCATCTGATTGGTTAATCGGATATATTAAACGCATCTGATTGGTTAATCGGATATATTAAACGCATCTGATTGGTTAATGGTTCCTTAATGGTAGCGATTTAATAGTCAAACTCCAAATTCTTTTTTATGCATTAGTGAAGAAGGATGTTCTGCTCCTCTGACCGTAGCCCATGAGAAACAAACTTGAAATCGATTCCATTTAAGGTGGTACTAAGTTGAAAACATGCAGTGTAGTTGTGACGTAATTACCGGAAAGGTCTGTAGACCCTTTGCACTGACGTCACAAATCCTTAGAGTGTCCTCCAGATGCTCCCTAACAATATATGTTCGGGTACAACAACCACATACAGCCCAAAAATGAACCATTTCAACACCGGCGCTGTGACGTCATGTGCAAAGGGTCTATTGGGGCCACAGTATTTGGCAAAAGCTGCTGTGGTTTCCTAGTCAGTCACTATATATACAAATGATGATGGTTAACAAGTAAATAAATTAATAAACAATTGTTAATAAAAGTTAATAAAGAAGTTAAGTAATAAGTTAAAGACCTATCAATCCGAAGCTTTCTGGTATAATGATCTGTACTTTGTTGAGAAATGCTTCATGCACTTCCCAACTGACTCCAACTGAACAGTACATTTTACAAACGTACTAGAAGCAAAATTGACAGACATGCAAACAGACTGCACAATAGATAGATCGCGCGAAAGACTGAGCCGAGTGGACTCTAGAGATTTTAGATTTTTAGAGATTGACTAAAGATTTTTAATAAGTTTATTAACAATTCTACGAAACACTAAATGGATATTTTCGAAATGTACAGTGGCAAATAGATATTTCTAATATGTATAGTATATACCTATATGTACTTTGTTTGCATATATATTTTTGTATTCTATTCTACACAGGCCCCTCATTGATAGCAGTTTCCAATACTGCATGGAGAGGATATCCTGTTTAAATTCATTCGAATTATTATTTTACCGCGCGAAAGACTGGGCCGAGTGGACTCTGGAGAAACCATAGCACGTCAAACTTTTGCGCCTCGCTGTGCTATTATATAGGGTTCACAATAAGGAGGCCCTGTTGGGGTCGCCGCTTCATAAAATCATTGTTATGTCGCTTAAGAAATGCTTTTCCTCTTTTTCCATATCCGCTGACTCGCTGACAGAGTTTGTGCTCAATGTCGCCATTTTATTTTCCATATATCTCGCCATTTCAGGGCAAGCTGCCTGTTAGAATTGAGCTTGTCGGTTAACCGAGTCAAATCCGAGTCCGAGCCAAATCCGAGCCCGAGTCAAATGTCCGAGTCATAGTTTAATCGATGGTCTTTGCACTTCAATGACTTAGTACCCTAATCCTAACCATAATCCCACTCCTAACTTACTCTAACCCTATTCAACTGTGAATTTTATTCAATTTCGGAGTTTGTCGGTTACTGACCGACTCAAATCCGAGTTCAAGTCAAATGTCCGAGTCACTGTTGAACTGTCTTTGTCGATAAAATGACTTAGTACCCTAACCCTAAACCTACTCCCTCTGACCTACTCCTAACCCTATTCGACTGTGAATTTTCTTCACTTTCGTCTTTTTTTTACGCGACACGGGCGTTTGACTCGGGCTCGGGGCTGTTACTCTGTTAGAATTTACGCTAATAGGGCTACTTACTCGATCGGCAGCAGCAAATAACGGAAGAAAAGGGAAACAGTCATTGATTGACTGCTGTCTGCCGCACATTGATTGGTTAAAACAAAGGTTAAAACCACTTGTTTATTCAAATAAGTCTGAAGTACTTAGCATGACCTCGCCGGCATACTGTAACCGCAGACAAACTACAGCGTATTTACTGGCAAATTGAGAAAACAGTTAATATATCGAGTAATAGAAGAGCCGGAAATTGAATATGGCTAACTACCTTCGAACAAAGCTACATTTTCTTATCGGTCTAGCGGGCTTCTTGGTGTTTTGTTTTGGTATTTTCATTTTGGCATCAGGCATAAAGATAAGAAATATTCTAACTGGAGAGTTGAAAGTTCATCGTGGTTTTGGGTCTAACACTTGTCAATATTGGGCTGGAATACCGGTAAGGCTTCGCACTATGTGAACCCAAAGCTGTCTTAGGTGATCTGATCACATTTCAGTCGCGGTGCTTTTCTGACTCTACGTGTTGCCAGGGACATTGTGCGATGTACTTTATAGCAATTATATATTGCTGCTTTGGCTGTTCGACGCGGTCGCTCGAGAATTATACGCGATTGCCTCGAGCATCATATAACTAACTCCCGGCTATTAAACTCCCTAATTAAAGGCTTTCGCTCAAAACGTCGGAGTTCGGTATAGGTACTACGTTCAAGCCCTGTTCAGACGAGCAATTTTCCTTGACAAGTAGTTATATTTGTTTGATAGTTATATAAACTATCCAACAGCCCTTGCATGCATGAATAAATATTCGTGCACACGAGAAACAAAACTTGTCAAAAGGGAAACTTGTCAAGGAAAACGTGTTGACTGTATACACAAGATGCTAAACTTGTCTGTGCGAGCCCTATTAGTGTACGGAAGTGATTGACTTAGATTTAAAGAATAACGCCATGGTTTTATGAATTGATATAACTTGATTAGCGATACGATCCGTCAGAAAAAACTGCATAAATTTAGCTGGGGGAAAATGGTATAAAAACTGTTTACGACCTTCAGAGCTATTGGACGTCAATGGCCGCCATATTGGCTTCACTTTGCTCATATAGACCGAATGACTGAAGTTCTTGCTCCAGTATATTTAGAGCTCACTGGGAGGAGCTCACTGATCTGGGCATGCACAGTAACTGGATTCATTTTTTTCTTCTTAATCTAGACCATTCTTACAGGAGGTGTTTTGGTCCAGACAGCGCGTTTAAATAAACGACACTCCTTGGTAAGCCAAAGTCTGGCCTATATATACTGTATCTGTATAAATCGCCCCTATAACCTATGACTATTGCCTTGTGATAAGCCGACTATACACGTAAAAACGCGAAAATTTTTTGCAGATCTGCAAACAGTTGTAACAAGATTGTCGCGAAGCCTATCGGCTTCAGGATGCGTTCGCACTGCTTGTTCCCAGTTGTTATGACAAGTCTGGAACAAGTTGTTATCACTTTGTTACAAGGAGGATGGCAGCAACAGACTTCTACAATTGTTGCAACAAGACTGATACAGGCTCTCAGAAACAAGTTGGCACGAGCTTGTTGTCAACCACTTGTTATTGAAGACGTTCAGATTTGACTTCCACTACCAACAGCTCTCACTGCATGGCTTAGCACGCATCTGATTGGTTAATCGGATATATAAACGCATCTCATTGGTTGTTGATCCCTTAATGGTAGCGGTAGTCGGGAAGTCAAATCTGAACGTCTCTAAAGCCCTGGGCAAACTAGGAAACATTGTTGCGCAAACATTGTTTCCTACCAATGTTTCACCATGTTTCCCAGAGTGGGCAAACACTAGGAAACATTAGTGAGAAACATAGGGAAACATCAAATGTTTCTGAATTTGGTAGGAAACATTTTTGCTTCCCGGGAAGCAAATTTTGTTTCCGCAACAATGTTTCCACGGGTGGGTAAACATGGAAACATTTGAGGAAACATCGAGAATCACAAATGTTTCCGCAACAATGTTTCCTAGTTTGCCCAGGGCTTAACAACTTGTGACGTACAGACGATATCAGACTTGTTGGAACAACTTGTTGCGAGTTTCTTGACCTCATCGACCTTGTTACAAGATGACAACAACTTGTCCCAGACTTGTCAACAACCGATCACATCACGCCATCTTTGATCACATCACGCCATCCTTAAAACAGCTTAACTGATTACCAGTCAATTATATGTTGCGATTCCGAGATACTGTAATGGTTTATACATGTGTTAATGGTATGGTCCCATCATATTTATGCCGTATGCTTCAAACAAGATCACAATTACATAATTTGAACACAAGATCTAACGGATTATTGGAAATACCTTTATATAGGACAGCGACCAGACAACGTTCTTTTCGCTACCGAGCTGCTTGTTTATGGAACAGTTTGCCAGAATGGTTAAAATATCATAGTTTCAATTTGGAACGTTTTAAAAATGAGCTACGAAGTTACTTGGTTGAACAATTTTTCGATGGGCAGAACTGAATTACACCTTTTACTGATTAAATTTTAAATTAAATAGTATTAACAATAAGTATTTTACCCCAGATTATTATAAATAGCTTGATATTATATATTTAAATTTTAGAGTAAATAGTATATTACATAGTTTTTAGAATATAATTTAAGTAATTACTTCTTATGACTTTTGTATTGAACACTGAAAAACCCTTTTGGGAGTGTTTAATATTAACATTAATAATAATAATAATAATAACTGCGAACAAGCAGTGCGAACAGTTTAATAATTCCAAGACCAATCAATCCCACAGCAGTTTCCAAGAAGATAGTGTTGAGTTATATTACGTGTTTCTAAGAATTTAGTGTTTAGTTGTTTTACGTCTAATTATTTTTCCAGAAATACATCAGCCTTTGCTGTGTAATGATTACGATGGTCCTAGCACTGGGAGTGATTATAATAGAAGGATTCGATGCTACAATAATACACAGATTTCTCAAGGAAGATTCATGGTGCGAAGTAACTAAACAAGAACACAAGTATAGGTTGGATTGTGCCATACTCAAAGAAGCATATCCCTGGTATTTTATGTTGGTATTCATAACTGTTATTGTGTTGGTGCTGTGTTCCTTCGTCAAGCTCCTACTGTTTACAGACTGGATTTTGTTTGTTGCACCGGTAAGAAATATGTTAGCTTTATAGTTGTTCATATTTTACAGGCACTGAAGTCAAAATGAAGTTACTTCATTTGCAACACGAGCGGCCGGGTTGTGTCGGTCCGATACAACACGGACGCGAATGTTGAAAATGACTTGTGAAACATCTTGATGAGAACATTTCGTATTCTTCAACAATTTAAAATAAATGAATGATATTTGGTGAGAAAACTAAACATAAAGTTTATTATGTAAATCAGCATAATTTTGTATCATGCAGAAACAAAAACTCCTTCACCGTCATGATTTTCTTTGTTTTTTTCATGAATCAGTATTATAATAATGAGTTTCACAAATATATATTGGATAGTTGTATAAGTTCTAAATTGTTCTTCCAAGACGCCCAGTATGGCATCACAGATATTGGAGAAATTCACGTACAAAGGTGGCTAAAATTTTCGGTCGAAAGCTGACAGAAAATTTTTCATCTCCCCTAGTGGTCATAGAAAATAAGAAATTTTATCCAGCCCTGGCAATAAGATTGAATGTATATTCTACAGTACTCATTTATAAAAAAAATTGTGATATTTTCAGGAAATGCTACAGGACCAACAGGCATCACGTGAAGTTCCTCCACCGCAGCAGGAAAGATATGTGGCAGCGCCCACGGAACAATACCAGCGGACTTGGAATTCTCAATACGGTCAGAGTACAATACCATTCCATCCAATGTAAATCCACGAAAACGAATGGCCATGGCCCCTCAGCCTCGTTTTCGTGTTTAAGCTTATTTCCACAATTTAGTCCAAATTTTTTTTATGCATGTGTTGACGAAGGATGTTCTGCTCCTCTGACCATAGCCCGTGAGAAACAAACTTGAAATCTATTCCATTTAAGGTGAAAACATGCAGTGTAGTTGTGACGTAATTACCGGAAAGGGTCTATTGGGGTCAAGCCAGTTACTGTACATACAAATGATGATGGTTAATAAGTAAATATATTAATAAATTTTAGTTAATAAAAGTTAATAAGTTAAATAATAAATAAGTTGCAGGCCTATCAATCCGAAGCTTTCTATAGTTATGATTTGTACTTTGTTGAGAAATGCTTCATGTACTTCCCAACTGAACAGTACATTTTGCAAACGTACTAGAAGCTTAAAATTAATTCCCCGGAAAATCGACAGACATCCAAACCGACTGCACAATAGATGGATCGCGCGAAAGACTGAGCCGAGTGGACTCTGGAGAAAGCATAGCACGTCAAACTATGGCGCCTCGCTGTGCTATTATATAGGGTTCACAATAAGGCGTCCCGCTTCATAAAAACATTGTTATTCAGTTGTCGCTTTAGAAATGTTGTTTCCTACTTTTCCATATCACAATTTAAACAGAGTTTGAGTGCTCAATGTCGCCATTTCATTTTCTATATCTCGGCCATTTCAGGGCGATCCCGCGCCTGTCAGAATTTACGCTGCATGATAGGGCTTCATTTTGGGATTCGCGGCAGCCGAGCAAATAACAGAGGAATATAGGGCAACCGCATTTCAAAGATTGACTGCTGTACATTGATTGGTTAAAACAAAGATTAACACCAACTGCTTATTCAAATAAGTCTCAAATGCTTAGCATATTCGCAGACAAACGTCAGCATATATTGAGAAAACATTATACCGAGTCAACAGAGTCATAGAAGAAGAAATTGAGTATGGCTAACTACCTTCGAACAAGGCTGCATTTTCTTATCGGTCTGGCGGGCTTCTTGGTGTTTTGTTTTGGTGTTTTTATCTTGGCATCAGCCCTAAAGATAAGAAATATCCTAACTGGAGAGTTGAAATATTTTATAAATTATGGGTCTAACACATGTCAATATTGGGCTGGAATACCGGTAAGGCTTGAAAGTTCGCATTATGTATGTAAACCCAAAGCTGTCTTAAATAAGTGATCTAATGATATTTCAATCGCGGTGCTTTTCCGATTCTACGGATTAGGAACATTATACGATGTATGAAAAAATTGAAGTTCAGCGAGCTATTGAGTATTGTTTATCCATTTGGCATGAAATGTTTGAACAACGTATCATTCAACAGATAAAAACCTGATTTGTCCGAATATGAAAAAATCTCGGTCATATACACAGAGTAATTCAGACACAATACAATAGCGTGCCGATTACCTTTTTTAGATCACTCTATATTGCAGCTTTGGCTGTTCCACGGGGTCGCTCAAGTACTATTCGCGATTGTTTCAGTATTATACGTGGTGTTGTAAACACATTGTACTTTTAGCATTATGTAACTATATAACTTCCAGGCTAACTTTACAACGGGCTTTCGCTCAAAACTAAATTACTTCCACCCTGCTTTCTCAATCTATTTAATGCAAACAAACAAGTCCATAACTAACACAAGAAACGTCGACTCGTATCGATGTCATGCATCAGTGTAGAACTAATATAAAACAATTCACAATACTTTCTCGTGGTCCAAAACTGTGGAATTCCCTTCCTGATACCGTTAGAAAGGCAGAGACATTAAGTTCCTTCAGGAATAGAATGATGAAATACTTATTTGATTCATGATCTTATTGATACGCTTAATTAAGTTTCTCATGCTTGATCAGATATACTTTAATATTTCCATATATATTTAATTCAATTCAAAGTTTCAAGGAGACATCCTATTCATAAGCCCTATGGTTTCTGGGGGACTCCTTGCCACTGACATCATGAATCAATAACTATATTTACTATCTTTGTACCCTATACATAGTTATTTATGTTCTTGAATTATGTAAACGGTGTTGTTGGCGAATTAAATTATTATTATTATTATTAAAACGTCGGAGTTCTCACGGTTTAAGGTGCGTTATATTTGTTCGTGTACATGTACGGTAAAACAATGACAATTATTCTTTGCCAAGGAGCTTTGTTCCGAAGATAGTCGTGCCAGCTTTTGGACAAGGAAGATTCATCCGTGCCATGTATATACGGCCGCAACAAAACTTGTCAAAAGGGAAACTTGTTGTCCCTACATACGGGAAGCTAAACTTGTCTGTGCACGAGCCGGAGGCTAGTTATACACGCTGCGGTTTGTCGCATGGCCAGATTTTGAGGGGAGGTGTGAGGAAGTGCGCACCTCCCGTGAGATCGTTTTGCACCTCCCCTGAGAGTTTTTGCACCTCCCCTGAAAAGTCATGCACCTCCCCTTGGGAAAGTTTCAATGATAGATCAAAGTGAAAATTTGACATTTTTGGTTGCTTACGGAGCTCACTGATCCGGGTATGCGCAGTAACTGGATTCATTTTTTTCTTCTTAATTTAGACCATTCTTACAGGAGGTGTTTTGGTCCAGACAGCGCGCTTGAATAAACGCCAGTCCTTGGTAAGCCAGTGCTTGGCTAGCCTGAGTGTCAGACGAATAAGGAATTATAATTCGTTATTCGTCTGACACTCAGGCCAATGCTTCGCCTATACAGGGTGTATCAAAAAAAGTAAGACAATTTTGAAATTGCTCTCAATTCCACAATTCTGTTCATGAAATGTAATTTTTGCTATATATGGATTGCTTGAGTTCTTAAATTATAGAAAATATAAAAATTTTTGAAAATAGTAAATTTTGCTATCCAGGGGGGTGGTCAACTTTTGCTCCCCTAAAAGTGGCTTGCGCACGGAAATGACAAACGGTATTCTTTATTTGAGTTCATGTATGAAAAGTTCGCTATAGGACTATTGCCTTGTGATGAAGCGACTATACACACGTCAGGCTGTTCCAGATCTGCAAACACTTGTAACAAGATTGTTGTGAAGCTTCAGGATGTGTTTGCACTAGTGCTTGTTCCCATGCAGTTGTTGTAACAAGTCTGGAACAAGTTGTTATCGCCCTGTTACAAGGTTGATGACGGTAAGGCTAAAAAAAAATGTGGGTTTCCGGTTTCTTCTTATAAAAATTTTTTAAACTTTTTTTTAACTTTTTTTTTAATTTTCCTAACAACCGGCGCCATTTTGTTTAGTCAGTGCTTCCACATCCAAAGATAAATTTCCCTAATATTGCCTCAAATTTCAATTTTCCACAAACTTTTTCCTCTAAGTGAAAAAACTTACAAGCATGATCCAATAAAAAAGTTTAGGGTCGGGATTTCGACGTCCAAAAGCTAGGTAGGGTCGGGAAACCGGAAACCCACACATTTTTTTTTTGCCTAACATACTGGTTTGCTACAATTGTTCCAACAAGACTAATACAAGCTGTCCGGTAACAAGTTGTTACAAGCTTGTTGTCAACCGCTTGTTATTAGAGAAGTTCAGATTTCACTTCCATGCACTACCGCTACCACTAGCCGTCACTGGCTCAGCAAGCATCTGATTGGTTAATCGGATATATCAACGCATTTGATTGGTTAATGATCCCTTAATGGTAGAGCTAGTGGAATTCAAATATGCATGAACCTCTCAAACAACTTGTTACGTGCAGCTGATATCAAATTTGTTGGAACAACTTGTTAGGAGTCTGTTGACCTCATCGACCTTGTTACAAAATAATAACAACTTGTCCCAGACTTGTGAACAACTGGGAACAAGCAGTGAGAACAGTTTAATCCAAGACCAATCAATCCCACAGCAGTTTTCAAGAAGATAGTGTTACAGTCAAATCCTGTGTTCCGTTGCCAGCAACATTGCAATATCGTCACGCATTATTGCAATATTGATCGGCTGATATGATTGCTCCAGCAAATTGCAACCGACGCGAACAAATTGCAATTCTTACATGTTGACAATTTGTCGAGAGGTCGCGCCCAAATGTCGATGCCAAACATTTGATTGGCTTGTTTTGTACTAGTAGCCAATCAGGCTTTATTTATTTATGAACTTTTGAATTTTGCAGTTGACGGTTTAGTACTGTTACTAGTAGTATGTAAAAATTGCAATTTGTTTGCGTCGGTTGCAATTTGCTAGAGCAATCAGCCGATCAATATTGCGTGACAATATTGCAATGTTGCCCACAACGGAACACCGGATTTGACTGTAAGTTGTTTTAGATGTTTCTAAGAAATAGTGTTTAGTTGTTTTACGTCTAATTATTTTTCCAGAAATACGTCAGCCTTTGCTGTGTGCTGATAACGATGGTTCTAGCACTGGGAGTGATTATAGTAGAAGGATTAGATGCTACAGCTATACATAGATATTTCAAAGAAGATGAATCAACCTGTGGAGGCGATATGAACACACGACACGAGCTCAATATCAAGGACGATTGTGCCAAATTTAAAGAAGCATATCTCTGGTATTTTATGTTGGTGTTCATAACTGTTATTGTGTTGGTGCTGTGTTCCTTCGTCCTGCTCCTACTGTTTGCAGATTGGATTTTGTTTATTGCACCGGTACGAATTATGTTAGTTTTATAGATGTTCATATTTTACAGGCACTGAAGTCAAAATGAAGTTAATTGATGTGTTATTTACAACACGATCGGCTGTGTTGTATCGGATGTACAAACTTTGATACAGCACGGACGCGAATGTTGTAAATAGTTTGTGAAATGTCTTGATGAGAACATTCGTATTCTTCAACAATTTAAAATAAATTAATGATATTTGGTGAGAAAATTAAACATAAAGTTTATTATGTAAATCAGCATAATTTTGCCGGTATCAGAAACAAAAACTCCTTCACCGTCGATTTTCTTTGTTTTTTTCATGAATTATTATAATGAGTTTCACAAATATATATTGGATAGTTGCATGAGTTCTAAATTGTTCTTCCAAGACGCCCAGTATGGCGTTACAGATATTGGAGAAATTCACGTATAAATTTGGCTAAAATTTTCGGTCGAAAGCTGACAGAAAATGTTTCATGTCCCCTAGTGGTCACAGAAAATAAGAAATTTTATCCAACCCTGGCAATAAGATTGAATGTATATTCTACAGTACCCATTTATAAAAAAAATTGTGATATTTTCAGGAAATGCTACATGACCAACATGCATCACATGAAGTTCCTCCACCGCAGCAGGAAAGATATGTGGCAGCGCCCACGGAACAATACCAGTGGGCTTGGAATTCTCATCACGATCAGAGTACAATACCATTGCATCCAATGTAAATGCTAAGACTGTAAAATCTGACTAAACTTTTAAGTGTGATATCATGGATAATAAAATACATGGATAGGAAACTAGCTGACGTGACCTAATGTTTCCAATGGGATGATGGCGTTGAAACCTAGTTGCAAACCAAATTCTCAAAAATGGCATGTTTAGCAATAATACAGCTAAACATTTTAGTCAAAGAGGAAATAAATATGACTACGCCATTCTACGATAAAATCTCCAAGTATTTCCAGTCAATTTTAGCAAATATTTCAAGCACTAAACAGTGAAAAATACATCGCAAATTTCGTTAAAATTGGCGACGCCAATTTCGTAGCTACAAATGTAAAAAAAAATACAAAACAAAGACGAAAAACGTTTACCTTGAATACTTTGTCGTGGCTTAGGCATGTTTTTAAAACAATTCGCGAAAATATAGCGAAACAACAAAAATGCTGAGAACTTTAGCAATACGCGTGACGTCACAGATTGCAACTAGGTTTAGACTGTGACGTCAGGAACAGGGGCGTAGGAAGCTTCGAAAAATTGGGGGGGGGGCCAGGCTTTGAGGGGCACTTTTCGAAAAAAAAAGGGGGATCTAAAAATTATTTTTGGCGACCTCCCCTCCATCCCGTCGCCAAAAATATTTCGGTCAGTGTACCATTTTAGGTAAAAAAATTTTCGGACATACCACATTTCTTCCTAAATACGAAAATTTTTTCCGGATATATAATATTTTTCCAGGAAACTACTAAAACATTTTCCGGAAATAACATAGATTGAAGTTTTCAAAAGTGCCCTTTGGGCAAAAAATGCAATTTTAAAGAAAATTTTTCACGCAAAAAAAGGGCACTTGGCTCCTGGAAAAAGGGCACTTGCCAAAACTTGGGGGCCTGCCCCCCCCCCCCCTGTTCCTACGCCCCTGGTCAGGAAGTTTCCTATCCAGTTATTTTACAATCCATGGTGATATATATTGCAGATTGTAAGTTATGTTTGTAATAATATTTCAAATCCGACTAAAGGATTGGACTGTATATAGCCTGAGGACTGGATCAAAATTCATAGAAAAATCTGATTGCTATGTTTATTTGTTTTTTAAATACTTTGAAAACCTAAAAATAATATTTTAAAACTATTATTATAGCAAAATACAACCGGTCAAAATGTTTATTCTGATGTTCATTTTCTGAGTCGCCTTTTTCGTACAAATTACACTTGCCGACATAAAATTTGCCAAAATTCAGTATTTTCTTCATTTTTTAATCGAGTTTTCATTCTATTAGCAAATATTAGAAAGAAAAGCACATCTTCTGACCTAATCACATTTCATTGACACAACTTGCATGTATGAGAAAATTAAGGTGAAAAAAAAAGCAATTTTAGCAAAATACCTCACATACTGAAATTTGACGATTATCGTTGGCACACAATATCACTCAAAAACCAAATATTTATACTTTGTTCTGGACAACAAACGCACGTAATGCAAATTTCAAGTAATATTCCATCAATACTACGTTCCTGCTCGAGATTATTTGCCACTAAATTACTTCCTTGAAAATTCCTTCGTTCTAAACAAAAACGAAGGACTTTGCGAAAGTCTGATTTGCCATCAAAAACACTCATTTTGCAAGAAACGTCATTTTCGGCTAAGTTTCAGCGAAGAGTTCTTTATTGCTAATTTCCTGATTGCGACCTACCTCGTACCATAGATTATAGATCATACCAGATGTCTCACTGTGTATACATCTCTATGATTTTCGTGTCCGCGATTTTCGCGAGGCTATCACGCCAGATGACGCGTGCGACACTTACTCATAGAGATTATAAATAACACTAGAGGAGGCATCAAGGTTGAAAATGGGGAACACAGCTAATGGGGGGCAAATTCGAGTCCCAGATATAAAATCGTGCTCTCATTGGTTGATTTGAAACTCGTCACCAATGGGAACGTGAATACACATCCGGGACTTGAATTTGCCCCCCAATAGCTGCGTTCCCTTTTTTTAACTGAATTAAGATTACAATGCCTCCTCTAGTGTTATTTATAATCTCTATGCACTTACTGCCAAAATGGCGCTTACTGCCAAAATGCGTGATTGCTCACGTTTCATGGCGTGGATTACACTTACTGCCAAAATGGCGGCCAATGCGTGCTCATAAAAAATCGCGGACACAATTTTGGCTGAGTGAGACATCTGGTATGATATATAATCTATGCTCGTACCCAGGCGCTATGTGTTCGGTTATATATGGAGGGTGATTACCGCCAAAATTAATATTTGAATTTTGCATTCCAAGTTCTAGATTTTGTTGTTCGTTCCGTGCTTTTTGATATCAATGAATTGAATTTTGATATTAAAGAATTGAATTTTGATGTTCGCAATTGCATTTGCACTTCTGTTTGCACATTTTGTCCTTAAGCATTCCATTGTGATGACGTAACATGATGCGTGATCCTCAGAACACAATTTTCAACTCGATTTAATGATAATTTATTTCCCGCAAAAATTTTAATGTTACATACATGTAATATGATCATACATATAAATTTACAGTAAACAAGACGCTTGCTGAGCGTTTCATACTCGATCTAAAGAAGTGTTTTTGCTGGTGTTTTTAGAAGTGGAGAGTTTGTATTTGTAAATAATCGTATTCAGCGTATTCACAATTTCACATCAAGATTTACTTCATACATTTCACATCTTAAAGTGCATTAATTTAATACGAGTTAATTCAGCGAGCTACTTGTGCCAAACCGAAAAATCGTGTGTCCACGTATCTTGTGGCTTAAAAGAACGCGTTTGTCCCCAAGAATTACCTCGACCGCGCTTCGCCGGAGGTTGATGAACGAGGCTGCTATTGTTAGCCCTATTGTACAGGGAGAATAGTCGCCGAAATTCATCGTGACTAGAGGTTGTGGCTTGTTGACTTAGAGCAGGTTGAATTCAATTGGACGCACTGTATTTCCCATATTGCTGTTCCTTGCACAACATCCTTCACTTTCAGCAGAATTGTGCGTTAAAATGCTTGCTGCACGGCGTAATATTAAAAGTTGCTACTTCTTGTGATTTTGAACGGTTCTCAGCCATATTTTTATTCGTATGCTGAACAGCCGAAGTAACAATGTTGGAATAATTAGAGATAATTAAAATTTTTGCGGGAAATAAATTATCATTAAATCGAGTTGAAAATTGTGTTCTGAGGGTCACGCATAATGTTACGTCATCACAATGGAATGCTTAAGGACAAAATGCGCAAACAGAAGTGCAAATGCAATTGCGAACATCAAAATTCAATTCTTTAATATCAAAATTCAATTCATTGATATCAAAAAGCACGGAACGAACAACAAAATCTAGAACTTGGAATGCAAAATTCAAACATTAATTTTGGCGGTAATCACCCTCCATAGTTATATGGCTTGCGTGACCTTTGCGTGGGCCACGTGGTGGTCCCTCGCGTGCCGTCCCGCGTGCCTTAATGACGTAACAAACCAAAGCGCCTGAGTACGAGACAGGATTGCGAGCGTAATCGTGGTCTTGATTGACGTTTATTAACATTTACGTCTGCTAGCTTTCTTTTATTTTTCTTCTGCTGCAAGTACGAGACAGGCTGTAGCGAAATCCGTGTTTTTGTTGTTTTCACAATTTTTGCTGCCAAAACGAAAGCGACCGCGATAAATTGGTCAGCGACGACAGTTTTCCCACCTGTTCATGTCCTGTTGTGGTTATACATAATTGAGAAAACATTCAGTTTATAATTATAGTCACAGGACATAGAAAGACCGCAACTCGCAAGTATGGCTAACTACCTTCGAACAAGGCTGCATTTTATTATCGGTCTGGCGGGCTTCTTGGTGTTTTGTTTTGGAGTTTTTATCTTGGCATCAGGCATAAAAATAAGAAATATCCTAAGTGTAGAGTTAAAATATTTTTATGGTTTTGGGACTAACACTTGTCAATATTGGGCTGGAATACCGGTAGGCTTCGAACTATGTAAAACCATATAGCTGTCTTAACTTAAGTGAGTTCTTCTATGATTCTACATTATACGATGTACTTTATATAGGATTATATATTGCTGCTTTGGCTATTCTACGGGGTTGCCAGAGCATCCGGCATGCGCGATTGTTTCAGTACTAAGGTCCAGACACACCGGACGCGATTCCGGACAACGCGACGCGATTTTTCGATTTTCATTGAACGATAACTTTGATCCTAGTTTAAATTTTCCAAATATTTAGAAGCGTTATAACATTTTGAGTTATTTGATCTACATGCCTTTCAAAATTTTGCTCTCATTGGCTGTTTATTAACTTTCAAAAACTAAAAAATCGCGTCGCGTTATCGAATCGCGTCCGGTGTGTCAGGATAAAGATACAGACATATTGTACTTTTAGCATTTACATAACTATAATAGACAATTCCCATTATAGACTAATTTTAAAATTAGGCAAGGAAACTCAAATAAATCACCACAGCTAGAAAGAGCATACTAAAATTAGTAAAATTACAAAGTTCGGTTGCGAAATGTTGTAAAATGTGGAAAATATATAGCGTTGCAAAGTTTGCAAATTTTGTATACTTTTGTATTGCTTGCGGAAATTCCGACCACATTCCTACGCAATAACCACATTTAAGCCGAAAATGGTCGCACGCAATACAAAAGTATACAAAATTTGCAAACTTTGCAAGGCTATATTTTCCACATTTTACAACATTTCGCAACCAAATTTTGTAATTTTACTAATTTTAGTATGCTCTTTCTAGCTGTGGTGATTTATTTGCATCTCCTTGCCTAGTTTTAAAATTAGTCTATAATGGGAATTGTCTATTACTTCCAGGGGCCAGGGGCCGATTGTTCAAAGCTGGATTAGCGCTAACCCTGGGTTAAATTTTAACCTAGCTGCTGTTTTAGTTTGTGTATTTCTACACATCTATTTGTTTCAAAACTTCAGAGAAGAAAACTCTCATTTGTCCAGACAAGATTTCTGAAGAAACATTTCCAAGTTTATAACCAAGCTGTCGGGAAGTTTGCTTTGAATTTTAGGTTAACCTAGGGTTAAGCTGATCGGCTTTTGAACAACCGGCCCTAGTTGTATAAAACTCTTAATCCCTTTTTTAATCACTATTTTGTAGTTAAAGAGTGATTAACTCTATTCATACTCTATTTAGTATAGGTAATCATGCGATGGTGAGTACAATTAGGGATTAATAGTACGAGTGATGTTTGGAAATTTTGCCAAAATTGGACGAGCCGCCGGGGCGAGTCCAATTTGGCAAATTTCCAAACATCACGAGTATACAATTAATCCCTAATTGTACGAGCAACATAGCATGATTACTTGTTTATTATAGCATGACAAAATTGGATACGTACTTCTCAATGTCAACATGATATTCTCTCGCCAAAGCAAGTCCTGCCAGACTTTCAAACCAAAATTTGGTGCTTTTGTTTGTATTTTCATTTAGTTCTTTTGTTAAAGCAAAACTTGGTGCTTTTGTTCGTATTTTCATCTAGTTCCTCCACGGCAATTTCATTTCACATTTGTGTTTAAAATACCTTTCCGCCATTTTGTTTGTTTTGCGAAAATCATTAATTGTACTGCAGTACAATTAATGAAATAATTGTACTCCTCTCAACCAATCAGCATCCAGTAATTTTGTCATGCTAATAATAAACTACAAAACAGTGATTAACTCTCCGAAAGGCGCTTCTTATTGGATGACATTTCCACTTAACTATCATGATCAACTTTAATCACTTTTCAGTATACAACCGGACCTAAGCTTTAAGCCCCGTTTACACGAGCAAATTTTATTTGACAAATTTCATATGTCAAAGATATTTTGCTCGTGTAGATGATAAATTTGTGACAAATGCATTCGAACAAAAGCCATCATGCTAGCTTTTGATCAAATGAAATTTGTCAAATAAAATTTGCTCGTCTAAACGGGGCTTAAAATCCCAACAAAAGGCTTTCGTTCGAAAACTCGAAGTTTAGGTTATTTTAGCTGTATGTACATGCGACTGTTACATTTTTTAGCCCATGCGGGCTGTGCTGCAGTGTTTCACTTATAATAAACATTAATTATACAGGGTGTACGATGTGTATAGGCTAATTTCCACTCCGGAAAATAAGCGGTGGATCGGACCGGATCGGAACAAAACAAAATCCACGCATGCGCCATCGGTAGAAATTTTTGGTTCCGATTAATCCGGCGACGTTGCTGGCCGGATACTGATAAAAAGTTGAAATATTTTCAACTTTTTGGTCCGGTCCCGCGTGATTAAACCTGGCGACCAATCAAAACGCCGTATTATCTCACATAAATTAAAATAATTAAATAATACCTGACATCAAATTTACAAAATGGAGGATGTGAGACTGGAACGAACTCCATTTTTCCTTTTCCGATCCGATTATTCCACTTGTCCTTTCACTAAAAATCGCTTGTTGGATCGGCCCGGATTGGAAAAACCTCCGATCCGGTGCATATTTTCCGGAGTGGAAATTAGCCTTATGAGACAATTTTGAAACGGTTCTCAATTTCACAACCATTCATGTCATGAAATTTTTGATGAATATAGATTGTTGGGGTATATAGATGTTGGACGTCAATGGAGGATTATTTTTTCTTCTTGATCTAGACTATTCTTACAGGAGGTGTTTTGGTCCAGACAGCGCGTTTAAATAAACGCCAATTCTGGGTAAGCCAAAGTCTAGCTTATATAGTGTATAAATCGCCCCTATAGCCTATAATATGACTATTGCCTTGCGATGAGGCGACTCTGCACGTAAAAACGCGCAGGTTGTTGCAGATCTGCAAACAGTTGTAACAAGATTGTTGCGAAGTCTCAGGATGTGTTCGCACTGCTTGTTCCCAGTTGTTATGACAAGTCTGGAACAAGTTGTTATCACTTTGTTACAAGGTTGAAGACGGTAACAGACTTGTTACAATTGTTCCAACAAGACTGATATAGGCTGGCACGCCGAGCTTGTTGTCAACCACTTGTTACTGAACACTATACCAACAGCTCTCACTGACTCAGCACGCATCTGATTGGTTAATCGGATATATAAACGCATTTGATTGGTTAATGATCCCTTAATGATAGGGATAGTAGAAGTCAAATCTGCATGAATCTCTGTAACAACTTGATACGTGCAGCCGATATCGGATTTGTTGGAACAACTTGTTGCGAGTCTGTTGACCTCATCAACCTTGTTACAAGATGGCAACAACTTGTCCCAGACTTGTCAACAACTGGGAACAAGCAGTGCGAACAGTTTAATAGGCCAAGACCAATCAATCCCACAGCAGTTTCCAAGAATATAGTGTTTAGTTGTTTTAATTATTTTTCCAGAAATACATCAGCCTTTGCTGTGTACTGATTACGATGGTCCTAGCACTGGGAGTAATTATAGTAGAATCGCTTGAAGCTGCAACTTTACATAGACATTTCAAAGATGATGAATCATCCTGCCGCAAAGATCGAGACCACTCCAAGATGAAGAAAGATTGTGCCATACTCAAAGAAGCATATCTCTGGTATTTTACGTTGATATTCATAAATGATATTGTGTTGGTGCTGTGTTCCTTTGTCCTGCTCCTACTGTTTGCAGATTGGATTTTGTTTGTTGCACCGGTAAGAAATGTTAGTTTTACAGATGTTCATATTTTACAGGCACTGGCGTCAAAATGAAGTTACTTTATGTGTTATGTATAACATGACAGGCCGGGTTGTATCGGATGTACAAACTCGAACCGCGAAAGCAACACGGACGCGAATGTTGTAAATGGTTTGTGAAACGTCTTGATGAGAACATTCGTATTCGTCAACAATTTAAAATAAATGAATGATAACCAAAGTTAGAAAATTAAACATAAAGTTTATGTAAATCAGCATAATTTTGTATCAGAAATACAAACTCCTTCACGGTCATGATTTCTCTTTGTTTTTTTTTCATGAATTATTATAATAATTGTTCTTCCAAGACAACCAGTATGGCGTTACAGATATTACAGAAATTCACTTACAAAGGTGGCTAAAATTTTCGGTCGAAAGCTCAAAGAAAATTTTTCATGTCCCCTAGTGGTGACAGAAAATACGAAATTTTACCCAGCCCTGGCAATAAGATTATAAAATTTTTATAAATTTTTTTGTAATATTTTCAGAAAACGCTACATGACCAACAGGCGCCCACGGAGCAATACCAGCAGACTTCTCAACAAGATCAGAGTGCAATACCATTGCATCCAGTGTAAATGCTAAAACTGTAAATGCTGACTAAAGTCTAAACTCTTAAGTGTAATTGCATGCAACGACAATTTCATTGGCAATTCATCAGTTGATGTGTTTTGGTAATGTGTATATATAATATATAAGTTATGTTTGTAATAATATTTTGAAATCCGACTATGAGGGACTGGAATATACAGATTTCAAGTCCGCGCTGATTTGATGAAGTCCGAGGACTGGATCAAAATTGGAGGACTTGAAATCTAGTCTAGTCCGAACTGGAAGATTTGAAATACATGACATCTCACCCTATAAATCACGACTTAAAGTAAGGTGAATTAGTTTTCATCCAGTCCAAATTCTGGCCGGTCAACCGCAGTCTGACGAACCCTCTTTTGGCACGTTGCTTCTATGATAGACTTTCTGTAAATGACTATTGTCCAAGTATTGTACTTTGTAAATTGTTTCTGTACTACTGTGGGCACAGTAATTGGCAAAAGCTGTTGTGGTTTCCTAGCCAGTCACTGTATATACATATGATGATGGTTAATATGTAAATTTATTATTAGCATAACAAAATTACTGGATGCTGATTGGTTGAGAGGAGTACAATTATTTCATTAATTGTACTGCAGTACAATTAATGATTTTCCCAAAACAAACAAAATGGCGGAAACGTATTTTAAACTCAAGCGTGAAATGAAATTGCAGTGGAGGAACTAGATGAAAATACGAACAAAAGCACCAAATTTTGCTTTAACAAAAGAACTAAATGAAAATACAAACAAAAGCACCAAATTTTGGTTGAAAGTCTGGCAGGACTGGGCTTTGGCGAGAGAATATGATGCTGACATTGAGAAGTACGTATCCAATTTTGTCATGCTAATAATAAACAAATAATCATGCGATGTTGCTCGTACAATTAAGGATTAATAGTACTCGTGATGTTTGGAAATTTACCAAATTGGACTCGCCCCGGCGGCTCGTCCAATTTTGGCAAAATTTCCAAACATCACTCGTACTATTAATCCCTAATTGTACTCGCCATCGCATGATTACCTATACAAATTTGAATAAATTTTAGTTATATTAAAAAATTGATAAAAGTTAAATAAATAAATAAAATACAGTTGGTAGGTGAACAAACAACCCAATCCCATCCAAAACACATTAGGGTTGGCAGAAAGAGAGGCGGCGTCCGGAAACCAGAACAACATGATATTTTTTACCTATATCATCTAATTTTACCAAAATAAACAAAACCTTACTGTGAGAGGCTTTCGTCTGTAAAGCGATTCCACCATGCCAAGAATACATATGGGAAACCTTAAACAATATAAAATAATTCGGTTTAGGCAAAGGTATATTCGGTGTATAGCAGGAATGCGGAAACATTGACACAAGAACAACAAAGTGACTGAGATATGAAAGCGTACTATCATAGCAGTGCAAAGTTGTGCCGCGCTCATGTCGAGCTCTATACAACTGACCTCCGTTGCTCACTAGAGCGCTGTACGTACCGGAATCACAGGGCCGTAGGTTCGATTCCTATTAATTAAGAATCGAGAACCTATAGTTACATTGCATCAGTGGAAAAGACGGAGTACGTAGTTTAACCAGACTCCCTGTTTTCCACTTTGTGCATGGGGCATAATGTAGTGGAAAACGCGGAGTCTGGCAAGAAATTGTTTGTTTTGCCTAAAGATTCGATTTCAAAGAATCCGCGTTTTCCACTTTGTGCAAAATATACAAATGTCTTGTGACCAAGAAATAACTTTGCAAGGAGACAAAGACTTTGAGCATAAATCTTATTTTTCCTGCCATCAATGTCAAAGACTCCGCACTCCGTCTTTTCCACTATGCCTAGGCTGCCTAGTTACATTTTTCACAGCTGCAAATTGTAAATAAACTTATACTCTCGAAATTTCCACCCTACTGTCAACACCGATTATAGCGTATGTTGATTGGTTTAAAAACACTCGTTTAATTAAACAATTCAGTCGCAATTGCTCAACACAGTTAGAATAACCTTGCATACTGCTCTGACCTACTGTATCAAATATCTATCGAGATAAGTATACGGTGTTTATACACAATTGAGAAATCATTACTTAGTCATAGAAAGATCACAAGTATGGCTAACTACCTAATTCGAACAAGGCTGCATTTTCTTATCGGTCTGGCGGGCTTCTTGGTGTTTTGTTTTGGTATTTTCATATTTGTATCAGCCCTAAAGATAAGAAATATCCTAACTGGACTGTCGAAATATCTTTCTGGTTTTGGGTCTAACACTTGTCAATATTGGGCTGGAATACCGGTAAGGCTTTGAACAATGACTATGTAAAACCATATAGCTGTCTTGTCTAATGACATTTCAATCGCGGTGCTTTTCTGATTCTGTCCGTTGCTAGGAATATTTAATATATGCGATTATATATTGCTGCTTAAATTGGCTGTTCGACGTAATAAAGACAACATTTTTGATTCAGCGTTTCGACAACGTTTCGAAACGTTGAATAAAAAATGTTGACTTTATTCGGAGTTACCGTTGTTGTGTATTTCATGAAAATGCGCAGTGGTTCCCGCAAGTACAAGAAATACTTATTACACTGGCCGCAGCCTGCGTCATAATTTGCCCTTGCTGCAATGCAAGGAATTTTTTCGGGGTTTTTTGTTGTCGCAAGTGTGACTTTCCATTGCGGCATCGTGGGCTCAGGATTGCGCAATTTAACTAAAACATGCTCACGATTATTTAAAACGTTCAAAATAAAATATTTTGGGCTCAAAATACTATCAAAATGAAGAGAAAAGTGAGACGAATTAAGCCTGGTTCACATATATGCCTGCCACGTGCCTGCGACGTACCGGCGACGATGTCGATGGCAACCTCGTTCCCAGGCTCTTTGCTCTTGTGCCGATGGTAGCTTTAAAACGTAAATTATGTGAACATTTGTTCGCCGATTGCCTCCAGTGGCACAGTTACATCGGCGGTAGGCCGGGAAAGTTGACTTGAGTTCAACTTTGCCGGTATTTGCGCCAAATTACTTTCTAATTCATCATATATTACTATAAAATCATTAAAATGTATGTTTTCGATTGTATTCAGCGAGGTGGCGTTGCGTGCGGCGAATTGAAACGTGATACGGTTCGATTTGTTTTTGGAACAAGATCCAACTCCCCCCCCCCCCACACTTTTTTAATCCCCAAATTGTTTATTAGATGTTTACTGGTTGGGGTTAGAGAAAGGCTTTGGGTTGGGATCAGTTTATCATATATATGGAAGCAAATTGGCGTATTTTTTAGAAGAGTCGTCTACGTCTATGAACTTTTTAGCACCTGAAACTAGCCATATAACGGCATTAAAAATCAAGGACTATAATTTCTTCGCTATTATTGGCCCGTCATTATTCACGGTAGTTGATGATCATAGTATTACAGTGGGCCTGGCTTGTCAGGTTGAATTGCCCGTAGCCGGAGGGTACGTCTGAACCGGCGTCTTGGTATATTATGGTTGATAGTTGCTGATCATGATTGTATTTATTGGTTGTATTTATATGATCCAGTATCCCTATGATCCTGTATCCCTATCTTACTTCTCTACTCTACAAATTACACCCAGTACCACGAAAATTGCCATTTTCAGGCCAGTGTGAACGCCTGAGCAGGCGTCTTGTTTCAATCATAGTTTAATAATTATTTTCAATCTATAGTATTAAATTCACCGTTTCCATGTTTTTTATACTTTCAATAAAGCTACAATAAAGCTAAATTTGTAGGAAATAACATTATTTAGTTATCAAATAGTATAAAAGGAAATCTAACAGTCAATCGCTTTCGATAAAACCTTAACCTTGTTTATATTATACCGTCGTTTGCAACTAACGATGAACAGTCGCTCATAAAAATATTGCCTATTCGCATGAGAATCTTAAGTTTTCTTATTTTGACATTATAGCTATTTTTCAATAAATATATTGATATTAAACTTATTGAATCAATATTTTAAGTTTCAGGCCGATTTCCCGGTTTTTCCTATCATTTTCCAATGATTTTGGCGTGACCGTAATTCATCATCAAAATGCTGACGCCATGGTCCTGGCTGGTGCGCTTTTGGGAGCATTCACCCCCTGATAATATTCAAAATGACAGATGTCCAGCGGGAGTGCTTCTTCGGCGCGCACTGGTTGGGACATGGCAGCGGTTACTCTAATCGACCTTCTGTGTCTTTGTTCAGTGCCAGGGGGGTGACTGCTTCTGTTTACGGTACTTGCCGAGTGACAAATCATGACGAATAGCACTTACGCAGAAAACAATGGAGATGGATTTCTGTATAGTATTCTGAGTCATGAGGTTTCATGGCTTTGATGGCATGCAACATGTACGCACTGAATACCTATTTTTTGGAATATTGCGATGGTATTAACGTATTTTACGGTTTTACCAACCGCGAAGGCCAGTGTGAACGCCTGAGCAGGCGTCTTGTTCTATTTAATCTGCCACGCAGTACTCATGTACATTGAACAAATGGTCGTGTGCGATTCGAATTCCGAGTTACGTGTGAAAATTACTGCTAGGACTGACGCCAATCACACCATGACTTCCTCTTCGTTCAGTTTACAGCGAAATTTGAAATGCAACTAGTTGACGCGTACTTATTCGAGCTGACTGCTGAGGACATTTTTTAGCATATGCTGCGCTTCAACTGAAACATATGCGGTGATTGACGCGCATGCGCAGTAATTGGATAATTTTCTTCTTAATTTAGACCATTCTTACAGGAGGTGTTTTGGTCCTGACAGCGGGTTTAAAGAAACCCCAGTTCTTGGTAAGCCCTAAGATTTTTTCACAAAGAAATTCCAATGACTGGCCTATATATAAATGGCCCTTCCAGTAACCAGAAGCTATCTTATATAACATCAAATATTGGTCGACCAGGCACGTATAAAAATTGTTCCAGATCTTGTAACAATGTTTGTGTGAGGCCGATATCAGGATGTGTTCCCATTTGTTGTGACAAGTCTGAAACAAGTTGTTATCGCCTTGGTACACGGTTGACTTGCTACAAGTTGTTCCAACAAGATTAAGAAAAGCTGTCCGTAACAAGTTGCTACGAGCTTGCTGTTATCCATTTGTTAACCGGCAACTTGTTACATGCTGACGTGCAGCCGATATCAGATTTGTTGGAATAACTTGTTGGGAGTTGTCCCCAGACTTGTCAACAACTGGGAACAGGCAGTGCAGTTTCCTTCTTATTTGAGAACCCTCGTAAAAACCATCTTTGATTATAAAGCTTCCTCACAAAAGATTGTTTAAAAAAAATAGAAAAAATAAAAGTGCGAACAGTTTAATAATTCCAAGACCAATCAATCCCACAGCAGTTTCCAAGAAGATAGTGTTAAGTTGTTTTACGTGTTTCCAAGAATATAGTGTTCAGTTGTTTTAATTATTTTTCCAGAAATACATCAGCCTTTGCTGTGTACTGATTACGATGGTCCTAGCACAGGGAGTAATTATAATAGAAGGATTCGATGCTACATTTATACACACACTTTCCAAGAACGATCCATCCTGCGAAGATTTTGAACCAGAACGACACAGGTTGGAATGTGTTAAATTCAAAGAAGCATATCGCTTGTCCTTTACGTTGATATTCATAACTGATATTGTGTTGGTGTTGTGTGTCATCGTCGTGCTTCTACTGTTTGCAGATTGGATTTTGTTTGTTGCACCGGTACGAAATATGTTAGTTTTATAGTTGTTCATATTTTGACAGGCACTTAAGTCAAAACTGATGAAGTAACTGTACATATACATATACATGTTGTATCAGACACAGCCGATGGTGTTGTAAATAGTTAAGTACCATAGAACGTTTGCACTTGACGTCACAGTGTTCCAATTCAAAAGAATTTTAATTAGACTCTTTTGTCTGGAACACCAACATGGCCGCCAAGGCTTTTGTTGAGTTGATCCCTGGGGAATGAGTGCAAACGCTCTATACATATTACATTGGATAGCTGTATCAGTTCTAAATTGTTCTTCCAAAGACGCCCAGTCACCATTCCCATTTAAAACTGTCATCCTGACTGGTTGTAAAATGTATAAAGGTGGCTAAATTTTTCTGTCAAAATCTGACAGATAATTTTTCGTGTCTCCCATTGGTCACATGCAGAAAATAAAACATTTTATCCAACCCTGACAATAAGATTGAATGTGAATTGTGCAGTATCGAATTTTAAAAATGTTTGTGCATTTTCAGAAAACGCTACAACGCAACGAACAAGCGGTACATGAAATTCCTCCACCGCAGCAGGAAAGATATTATGTTGCTATGCCAACAGAGCGATACCAGCGAACTTGGAATTCTCAACACGATCAGAGTACAATACCACTGCATCCAATGTAAATCAGAGTACAATACCATTGCATCCAGTGTAAATGCTAAAAGCTGTTTAGTTTAGTTAATTTACACACGTATGAATCTTTAGAAAACTATCCCACTGGTCTATATACAAAGCACTTGATGGATGCTTGAAGCGTTCAAACTTTCGCTATTTTTATGAAATACATGACATCTCACACCTATAAATCACGACTTAAAGTTAGGTGCCATTAGTTTTAATCCAGTCCAAAGTCTGGCCGGTCAACTGCAGTCCTCTTCGAGCACGTTGCTTCTATAGACTTTCTGTAAATGACTATTGTCCAAGTATTGTACTTTGTAAATTGTTTCTGTACGACTGTACTATTGGGGTCACAGTAATTGGCAAAAGCTGTTGTGGTTTCTTAGCCAGTCACTGTATATACATATGATGATGGTTAAAGATGATGTTCACTCCGTTCTGCGCATCAGTTCTGCTCATCAGTTCTGCTCATAACAAAGGGGGACCCCCAGATATAAACATTGCCCAAATTTTTCATCTTTCGAAACTTTTTTGAATTGAAACGTTCAGTTTATGTACTGTTTAATAAACGAGCAGGAGTGTTTTATTAGGTTTAAAGGCACGAGCGCACAGCGCGAGTGGCTTTAGACATAATAAAACATGACCTGCGAGTTTATTAAACGGCTTCAAACACGACTATACAAATTCAATAGATATACCCGCCTTAGTAGTATTCTTTATATAAAAAATACTAATGAGGACACGACTACAATAGATACTGCCTTATTAGTATTCTTTATATAAAGAATACTAATTAGGAGTGTTTTATCATGTTTAAAGCCCCTGCACGTGACATATTATGGTTAACATGATTTGTCAATAACCTTATGAATTATTAATTAGTGTTTGAAATTCATTTACAAGTATAGCGAACCAGAAAAGTGTTAGATATTCAGTTAGCGTATCATATTTTACAAAATAATATAGCAATTCAAAACGTAAACAAAGTTCGCGCATGTGCACAGGAGTGGACATCATCTTTAATAAGTAAATAAATTAATAAATTATAGTTAATAAAAATTAATAAACTGAGTCAGTAATAAATAAATAAAATACGGTTGGTAGGTGAACAAACAACCCAATCGCATCCAGAACACATTAGCGTTGGCAGAAAAAGAGAGGGTCAGTCCGGAAACCAGAACATGATATTTTTTACCTATCATCAAATTTCACCTAAATAAACAGAAACTTACTGTGAGAGGCTTTCGTCTGTAAAGCGATAATTCCACCATGCCAAGAATACATATGGAAAACCTTTAACAATCGATAAAATAATTTGGTTCAGGCAAAGGTATATTCGGTGTATAGCTGGAATGCGGAATGAGATATGAAAGCGTGACATCACAGCAGTACAAAATTGTGCCGCGCACATGTCGAGCTCTATACAACTGACCTCCGTTGCTCATTAGAGCGCTGTATCGGAATCGCAGGGGCCGCAGGATCGATTCCTATTAAACACTGGAATCGAGAACTGTAGTGCATGGCGGAAAAGACGCGGAGTGCGGAGTCTGTCAAAAAATGTTTATTTTGCCTAAAGATTCGATTTTAACCACACTCCGCGTTTTCCACTTTTGCGGAGTCTGGTTAAACTCAAATCTCTAGGCAAAATAAACAATTCGCCATTTCCCAATCGAGCAGAGGACTGGGTCTAGTCGCTTGTTTGGAGGGACTTAAAACCACCGAATATGGCATCTAGGAAGTTTTTCTACACTCCTAAAGTTATTTGTGCAGCTTGAAACGCAACAACGATAATAAGACATCTTTTAATATATATATATATATATATATTTAGCTCGCTCACTATAACTTCTTGTCCCATTCTCGTACCCAGAGCCCTTCTTACGCGCGGTGAGACGAGAGGCTCTGGCCAAATCCATAACCGGATACCATAAAAACATGGTAAGAAAACAATGTCCGGTGTTAGAACTAGCCAATCAGACGCCAGTTTGGAATATGGATTTGGCCAGGGCCCCTCGTCGCACCGCGCGTAAGGGCTCTGGGTACGAGAATGTTCTTGTCCCTCCAATTGTCCCTCCAAACATCATCTAGACCCAGTCCTCTGCCAGATCCTGGGAACGAGGTTGGTCCTCTGCACGATTGGGAAATGGCTAATTCTTCGACAGACTCCGTACTCCGACTTTTCCACCATGCCTAGTTACATTTTTCACACCTGCAAATTGTAAATAAACTTATACTCGAAATTTCCACCCTACTGTCAACACCGATTATAACGTATGTTGATTGGTTCAAAAACACTCGTTTAATTAAACAATTCAGTCGCAATTGCTCAACACAGTTAGAATAACCTTGCCTACTGCTCTGACCTACTGTATCAAATATCTATCGAGATAAGTATACAGTGTTTATACACAATTGAGAAATCATTACTTAGTCATAGAAAGACACAAGTATGGCTAACTACCTTCGAACAAGGCTGCATTTTCTTATCGGTCTGGCGGGCTTCTTGGTGTTTTGTTTTGGTATTTTCATCTTGGCATCAGCCCTGAAGATAAGAAATATCCTAACTGGAGAGTTGAAACGTTTTACTGGTTTTGGGTCTAACACTTGTCAATATTGGGCTGGAATACCAGTAAGACTTTGCACTATTTGTAATCACAAAGCTGTCTCAGTTAAGTAATCTAATCACATTTCAATCGCGGTGTTTTTCTGATTCTGAGCGTTGCTAGGAACATTATACGATGTAGTTACTGTATATATTGCTGCTTAATTAAACTGGCTGTTCGACATACGCGGTTGTTTCAGCATTATTTTTCTTTGCCAAAGAGCCTTGCTCCAACTTTCAAAGCTTCGTGTGTGCGGTCGTCAAGGAAAACTTTACAAGTGTACAAGAAACACTTCTACTTTTTAATCTGTGACGCAGTGCAATTTGTCGTGTACATTGAACAATGGTCGTGTGCGATTCCGTATTCCAAGTTACGTGTGCAAAATACTGCTAGTGCTGACACCATGACTTCCTCTTCGTTCAGTTTATACAATACAAAGAAATTTCAAATGCAACTACTTGACGCGAACTTATTCGATTAAATACGAATCGTACACGACAGTGCTGAGGACATTTTTAACATGCGCTGCGCTTCAACTGAAACAATAAACATGCGGTGCTTGATTGACGGGACGGGGTATGCTCAGTAATGCATGATTCCCAGCTATAGGCCCCTACAGACGAAATTTTGATCTGGACAAGAAGAACGAAAACCATTACCATAGCTGGAAAGAGCATCTTAAAATGAGTAAAATTGCGAAGTTTGGTTGCGAATTGTTGTAAAATGAGGAAAACTTAGCCTTGTGAAGTTCGCAAATTTTGTATATATTTGTATTGCGCGCGTGAAAAATAACCATTTTTGAGACGAAAGTGGTTATTTTTACCGCGCGTAATACAAATATATACAGAATTTGCAAACTTCACAGTTCATCATCTTACAACATATATCTATAGCTGGAATACCACCCATTGGATACATTTTTTTCTTAATTTAGACAATTCTTACAGGAGGTGTTTTGGTCCTGACAGCGCGCTTAAATAAACGCCAGTTCTTGGTAAGCCCTAAGATTTTTTTCACAAATAAATACCTATATATAATTATTGCCAGTACCTACAAATACTGGTCGACTAGGCACGTATAAAAAGCTGTTCCAGATCTTGTATAACAATGTTGTTGTGAGGCCGATATCAGGATGTGTTGGCACTGCTTGTTCCCATTTGTTGTGACAAGTTTGAAACAAGTTGTTATCGCCGCCTTGTTACACGGTTGATGACGGTAACAGACTTGCTACAAGTTGTTCTAACAAGATTAAGAAAGGCTGTCCGTAACAAGTTGCTACGAGCTTGTTGTTATCCACTTGTTAACCGGCAACTTGTTACGTGCTGACGTGCAGCCGATATCAGATTTGTTGGAACAACTTGGTAGAGTCTGTTGACCTCATCGCGACCTTGTTACAAGATAACAACAACTTGTTGAAGGCTTGTCAACAACTGGGACAAGTGGTGCTGTATACTGCAAGGCCGTAGCAACAGGGGGAGGGCTTCAGCCCCCCCAATAATTCTAAACAAGCGGTATATAATCTGTAAAGTTTGAGAAATAATGACCTAATAAATGGCCTAACTACTCAGCAATTTGCTTCCTACGATAGTGCATGTACTGTTTGGAGTAAAGATAGCAATAATGATATGTTTATGTAAATAATTCTTTCCTTCTTATTTGAGGACCCTCATGGAAATCATCTTTGATGATAAGACTTCCTCACAAAAGATTGTTTTAAAAAATAGAAATAAAGAAAGTGCATGCGAACAGTTTCATAATTCCAAGACCAATCAATTCCACAGCAGTTTCCAAGAAGATAGTGTTAAGTTGTTTTACGAGTTTCCAAGAATATAGTGTTTAGCCTGGTTATAGGTCAAATTATTTTCCAGAAATACATCAGCCTTTGCTGTGTGCTGATTACAATGGTCCTAGCACAGGGAGTAATTATAGTAGAAGGATTCGAAGCTACAGCTATACATCGATTTTTCAAAGAAGATGAATCAACCTGCGGAGATTCTAACGAACGACACGAGCTCAATATCAATCACGATTGTGCCAAATTTAAAGAAGCATATCGCTGGTATTTTACGTTGGTATTCATAACTGATATTGTGTTGGTGTTGTGTTTCATCGTCGTCCTCCTACTGTTGGCAGATTGGATTCTGTTTGTTGCACCGGTACGAATTATGTTAGTTTTATGGATGTTCCTATTTTACAGGCACTGAAGTCAAAACTGATAAAGTAACTGTATATATATTTTTGTGAAGTCATTAGAAAAATTTTAAGTTCAAATAATATCATTCATTTATTTGAAATTCTTGAAGAGCATTCGTTCTGATAAGACGTTTCACAAACCATTTACAACATTCATGTCCGTGTTGTATTGGAGTTTGTATATCTGATACAACATGGCCGCGAAATGTTGTAAATAATAACGCATACATCGGATAACTGTATATCAGTTCTAAATTGTTCTTCCAAAGACACCCAATACGAGGGTTATAGTGTCGAAAATTTTGGCTTGCGAAAGCTGACAGAAAATGTTTCGTGTCTCCCAGTGGTCACATGCAGAAAATAAGAAATTTTATCCAATAAAATTGATTATAATATAGCATTTGTAAATTCTGAACGCTGATTGGATAAGAGCCGTGTTGATATACCGTATTTACTCGATTGAGCGCCGCCCTCGATTGAGCGCCGCCCCCGAATAAGCGCCGCATTTGAGATCAAATTTTTTTAAAGAGCGCCGCCCCCGAATGAGCGCCGCACTAAACAGTGTAAAAACTTTCCACCGTGAAAATGGAGACATTTAGTGACGAAGACATTTAATACTTGTTTATTTCATTGTTAAAAGTTCTTGTTATAATTCACAAATAAAATATTTTTAAAGAGCGCCGCCCCCGAATGAGCGCCGCATCTGAAGCTCTGAAAATTTAAAGAGCGCCGCGGCACTCAAAGGAGTAAATACGGTAACTCAATGTCAACACGGGAAATTTTCCGCCGCTTGTAAACACGGAAATATTTCTTATCCTTCGGGCTTTTGACATTGCTATATTATAAAAAAAATATAAAACATTTTTTCCGTATTGATATATAGTTATTTCAACATTCGCGGAAGTTGGGAAAACTCGAAATTGTATTAAAACACTCCGCCCTTCGGGCGTCGTGTTTCCATACAATTTCTCGTTTTCCCAGTTCCACTCGTGTTGATATAACTGTATATCAACACGGAAAATGTTTTATATTTGTTAAATGTAAATTACTAAATTGTGCAGTGTCGAATTTTGAAAATGTTTGTGTATTTTCAGAAAACCCTACAACGCAACGAACACGCGGCACATGATCATGAAATTCCTCCACCGCAGCAGGAAAGATATTATGTTGCTGTGCCTACAGAGAGATACCAGCGGACTTGAAATTCCCATCACGATCAGAGTACAATACCATTACACCCAGTGTAAATGCTAAAAGCTGTTTAGTTTAGTTTAGTTTAGTTTACACGCGTATCGATCTTCCGAAAATGGAACTATCCCACTGGTCTATATACTACGGCCCTTCAGCGTTTGCTGCTTTTCAAGAGATCGTTTTATATAAAACTATAAAATATTAAATAATAAATATTTACACAAATAAGTCATGTTAGAGAAACAATGGGCGCTTTCCATTAACACGGCCAGACCGGTGAAATTGTTGAATGGAACACAAAACATTTGGGCTTCGGACCTATCTGACCGGAAAATTTAGATAACATTTGAATGAGGTCCATTTTCGCTAGATATTTGAGAAACATAGACCAGATCTTTCCATTGATACAGAGAAAAGAATTCGGGTCTGACCGGTCAGGCCATAAAATGAGGGCCCTGAAGGGGTAAAATGGGAACTGGGATTGATCTATTTTTAGACTGGGAAAATGGGATTTGGGTTGCTGGGACTGGAATTTGGCCACTGGGAATGGGAAATGAAGTCCTCAAAAATGGGAATGGGATCGAGGTAATGTGAGTCGATTCCCAATTTTTCTGCGTTTTGAGTATTTTAAAATACAATTTTGATCCGTTTTTGGTGTCTTTGGCCATAACTTTTGTTGTTAACTATATTATTCACAGCATCACCTGCGAACAGGCATACTCTGGCACCCGGAATTCTGGGTTTTCTGATTATGCGTGTCTCAGAATGCTGCAAATGCCATTTCCGGGATTCAAATTGAAAAATTTTCCGTGCCTTCGGCACGAGCCGCCCCTAATATTTCATAAAGTGTCCACCACTTGCTTAAAAGGTCTTAAAACTGTTTATTCTACCGATAAATAATGGGTTTTTTATAGACTGGGATTTCAATAACTGGGACTGGGAATTCTAATAAAAATCCAACTGGGACTGGGATTTTGCCAAAACTTCAGGTGGGAAATGGGATTGGGACCCCCTTTACGACCCTCTTAAATGGAAAGCGCCCAATATTGATTAGTCATGTTGCAATACTTGCGAGCATTATCAAAAGTCATTTAGACCCCGTTCACACGATACCGGCATGGAATTCTGCCGGCAGAAAATCATCACGGTTTCAACTGTTCACACGACACCGGCAGATTATATTCCGCTTTGACAATATGCTGCACAAATCAGTTAAAATAGAAAGAATAAAATATTCAACAACAACTTTTGCAGTTTCGTTAATTTCATTTTGCATAACCGTAATGAAATTCTTACGGTTGGACGTTCACACGGCACTCTGACGGTAGAATTTCGATCCGTTTTCAAACTCTTACGGTTTGCATATCGTTTTCAAACTCTTAAGGTTAGCGTTACGGTTTCACATTTTTTTCAAACTCTGCCGGTATCGTAGTCATAATCAATGATAAAAGTGCGAGTTTTTAAGTTATTGAAGCCTGGTTTCCGATGATGGTAACGGTCGTAAAGACTGAGTCACGATCTTTCTCATACAACATTTTATAGAACTGAAAATACGCGGAGTGATTATAACTAGAGAATACTTACTAGAAATTACTATCGCAAGGAAAGTGCTGCCTCCCCCCACCTTCCATCACATAAGCACATAAAGCACCCCTATAAGACATGTGTTCAGGAGGTAGGAAAAATGCAATTTGAATATGAAAACACTTTGCACAAAATCGAAGCTCAGCTAAATATTCTAATTGTATTGACTTAAAGTGCTCTTCTACACCAGTCATTCTTGTTTGTTTATGGCAAAAGAGTTACTTATTAGGAAGTAATTACTCTTTCGAAACTCAATGGAAAGTCATATCCATACTAGTATAAGATATCGTATAAGACGTATATATAAAGTAACTGCATTTATAAATCGATGGCGATCCAAATCATGCTTTTTTTTTTCGCTGGATTTTTAAAAGAAGAATTCATGAGGAATTAACTTTTTTCCAGAAGTTTCACTATATATCAAGTAGCAAATAAGCCGCTTGTGTATTTGCATATTGTTTTGTAGTTCGTCAGACTATTGATATATTTATGACGATTGCTTTCAAGCGTGCGTTGAAATACAGATTAAACATTCACAGCATAAACGACTCGAACTGTCTCAAAGATGGCATACAATCTACAGAATAGAATTCGTTTTATAATTGGTTTAGCAGGGTTTGCGATATTCTGTTCAGGTATCTTATTATTTGCATCGAGTTATTTGGTAGAAGACCTGTTGAAAGATACCATCATTGATGCAGATTTTGGAAGAAATCATTGCGAATACTGGGCAGCATTGCCGGTAAGATGAGGATCTCTATCAGTTCTTACACTGTCTCGTACTGCATTTGCATGATTTCTCTGGTATAAGCGCAGATGAAACGACGATGAGAGTGCAAGGAGAGTGGCAGTCACGCGATCTTTGTTGGCTGTTCTTAATGCTTTCCCAGCAATATCGTATTCAAGTTAAAACATTCTTAGAACACTATCAAACCTTTATTTTGTTCGTCTTGCCATCTCCCATTCTCCTTTCACCGGGCCTCAACTGTGAAGGCCCATACGGACGGACAAGTTTCCCTTGACAAGTTTTATTTGCTCGTGTGCGACGGCAAAAAATTGACAATTTTTCCTTGCCGCAAGGAGCCATGTTCCAAAGATAGTCATGCCAGCTGTTGGACAAGGGAAATTTGTTTATGTGTGTACGGCCGCCAAGGAAAACGTCTATATATGGTTTTGTCAAACAAAACGCGGTCTTGGCGTGAGATAGATCGGTTTAACAACATTCCGTGCACACGACCAATAAAACTTGTCAAGGGAAACTTGTCAAGGAAAACTCGCCTATATATGGGGACTTAGAATTCGAAGTTGATTAGAGCGCTCTAACTATTGAGCTATCCATCTTTTTCAATGATGCAACTGCCACAATGACCTGAAAATATAAGCTGAACTTCAACTCCGTTTCGAGCAAATTAAAGGCTCCTCGTCAACCACAACCAAAAGCCTTTCGTTCGAATCGTCGACGTTCTTCTTGTATTTTTGAGGTAGTTGCATTCCTGTCAATCCGAAAATTTCATGGAAGGGCCGAGTCAAATAAATTTTAGTGAAAGTAATTGTCCTTTGGGTAGAGTTTTTTGGACAAAATGTAACATTTTTTTGCATATACGGTAGATACGGTAGACAGCTAGTAGCGATGTAGAAAGAAATCTTTGTGAAGTCCCACTGTGCGTTACTGTAGGTACACCGGTAATTACAAATTTGGTTGACAATACATGTTATTGAAATAAACATACCCGGGAGCTCTTTGAAGTCTGCATGATGCAATCTTAGTGGTATTGAATGTAACAATATTGCAACACTGATGTTATGTCAGTGTTATGCTAGTCTATGTATATCAAATGTCTATAACAGCTTGCCATCGTCCAGTCACGTTGTGATTTTTAGATAAACATCCAATCTCGTGCCCAGAGTTCACCTGTTCGCAGGCTACACTATAGACATTAGAATGTCAGGGTTTGTAATCCAAGTGAGTATATATACATTTTAAGACCTAACCAGGAACGACTGCGAAAAATGCAGCACAAGGTCCTCTGGGTTTTATGTTGGTGAGGAATGGCGAAATTTACACAGTACTTATAGCAGATGGGGCATTGATATATCAATGAGATGGGGGAGGGGTGGGGGAGCGTGGCAGTATTGCACAATTATCCATCGTGATCCCTGCTGCGCATGATATGCAACATAACTGTAATTCTTTTTCCCCTTATTTTCACACATAGACCATTCTTACTGGAGCTATTCTCGTTCTCTCGGTAGACAGACATTTCAAACAATATCGCAAACATTTGGTAAGTCTCTTTCACATTCCGAAGGCTCTTTGGAAGTTATTACCTCAGTACTATTTACAACATGAGCGGACGTGTTGTATCGGATAAAACGACTCATCTTATGAGTTCATTGGCGAAGTAATTTTAAAAATAAAGGTAACGTGTCTAAGCCGAGAAAATCAAAGTTAAAGATTTAATACGTAAATCAACATGAATCTGTATCACATATACAGATACGACATGCTTATGATTTTTCTTTGTGTTTTCTTCATGAATTATTGAGTTTTTTAATTTTTTTTAAAAAATGAAAAATTTTACTTTGTCCGTTGTCCGAGAAAAATTGATAAATGTCGGACCAATTTTTGGCTTGGCCAGACATTTGTCCTTCCAAGTAAAAACAATTTATGCAAGCCTGGACTTCATTCCATCTTTATAATATAGAACTGCCTGAGGATATGCAGCACTCTAATCGTCATGGTTCTGGTTTTGGGTGTTGTGGTCGAGGAATCCGCAGTTAACGCCACGTCGCACACGTTGGCCGGCACCTTTTGCAACAAAATTGATGAAACTAATAACAAGCGATTCAAGAAATCATGCGTGGCCATAAGAAAGGCTGACAAGATGTTTTATGTCATGCTGTTTTCTGCTGATATTATTTTGATTTTGTCCGTCATTGTTCTGTTTGCTATGTTCGCTGATTGGATACTTTTCGCTGCTTTGGTAAGGAACGGTGTATCACCGAGCTCAATATCTAAGTGGATGAATATAATGAGGGTGTTGATGGCACGTGCACACACGCAAGAATCTCACATCTTGTAGCAAGTCTGCCAACAAGCCGTCAACAAGTTGTGTTCGCACTGCTAGTCTCAAGTTGTCAACAAGTTTAGAACAAGCTGTTAACAACTTGTAACAACCTTGCTGATATTATCAGACTTGTTGCAAGGTTGTACCAACATGTCCGATACAGTCATGATATAACAATATTGTTACAACCTTGTGTCGTCAACCTTGCAACAATAGGAACCTTAAGCATGTACGACGGCAACGCGACGACGACAGCCAAAACAAACTTCTTCAAATAAATTATTGCGAAGAAGAGTTGTTGTGTATTATCCACTACATGTGTATATAAATTGAGTTCAGTTTGAAGAAATTAAAACAAAGGCTTTATTGTTAAAAACGCTTCTGCTGAGCAAATTTGTAGTTTCACTTGTCGCGTCTTGACATGTTTGCGTTGTACACGAGACGTGAAAATCTCTGGTTTGCCGTTGTAAAAAGCCCTAACACAACGTCTCTAACTCCCGTGGGGCTTTTAATTTTCATTTCTTTTGTACGAGCTCAGGAATATCATTGTGTGAACAGTCGTCGCCGTCGTGTTGCAGTCCTGTTCGCTTAAGGTCCCTATTCTTGTTATATCATGACCGTATCAGACTTGTCAGAACAACCTTGTAACAAGTCTGATAATAATTGTTTTTGTTTGTGGAAACACCACGTAAATTTATTACTGCAAAGCTTTCGATCCGTAAGCCCGGATCTTCATCAGTGCTAATAATATGATCCGGGCTTACGGATCGAAAGCTTTGCAATAATAAATTTGCGTGGTGTTTCCACAAACAAAAACAATTATATTTTATCGCCATGCAAACATTCAAAGAACTTAAGTCTGATAATGTAATCACTAATCAAGCGTGTTACAAGTTGTTAACAGCTTGTTTCAAACATACACACATACAAATCTCAGATCTTGTAGCAAGTCTGCCAACAAACCGACAACAAGATGTATTCGCACTGCTTGTCACAAGTTGTCAACAGATTTGAAACAACTTGTTGACAACTTGTAACAACCTTGTTGAAATTATCAGACTTGTTACAAGGTGGTTCTGACAAGTCCGTTACATACTTGACATAACAAGATTGTTACAACCTTGTGTTGACAACCTTGTAACATCCTTGTTATACGATGACTGTAACAAACTTGTTAGCACAGTCTTGTAACAAGGCTGATAATGCCATCAAGCTTGTTACAAGTTGTTAACAGCTTGTTTCAAACTTGTTACAACAAACTGGGAACAAGTAGTGCGAACACAACTTGTCGACAGCTTGTTTGCAGACTTGTAACAACTTGTTTGCAGACTTGTAACAAGCTGTGTGTTTTTACGCGTGTATTACAACAACCGGGAACAAGTTGTGCGGAAAAAGTTGTCGACAGCTTGTGAACAGATTTGTAACAACTTGTTTGCAGACCTGTAACAACTTGTGCGTTTTCACGTGTGCAGTGCATGCTTATGCTGCTTAGAGATTTTTGGCATCTTATTCGATGGAACTAATAGTAGGTGAGTAAATTTTCTCATGTTTTGTTTCTTTGCAGAAAATATCTCAAATCCAAGAACATTCCGTGCAAATGAGCGAGAGATACGAAAGATTTTCCACTTCTTCAGAACCTCAAAGAAATGTACCATTGTGGGAATGTCGAAACGGAGATGAAGCGGTATTGCAACCAGTTTAAGGAGAAGATATTTTACTTAATCACGTATAGCACGCACACAGACGCTCTCTTAAAGCCAGTGAACTCTATATATACTGGAGCAAGAACGTCAGTCATTTGACCTATAAGAAAAGTGAACCCAAGATGGCGGCCAATAACGTCTAATAGCTTTGAAGGTCGTAAACAGTTTTTATACTACCCCCACCCCCCACCCACCTAATTCCAGTTTTTTCTAATGGACCGTATCGCTAACCAAGTTGTCAGTTTATAAAACCATAGTGTCAGGGCACTTTTTTACTATACTATGCAACTACTGGGACATTTACCCCAGTAGGCCCTTTGCTTCCCCCAGTAGTGAAGCAATATTTTCAGATGAGCTGGGCCCTTTCGATCATTAGTAAAAGTCCTTCTTGTTGAAATAGCTGCATCTGCCTGCTTTGTCATGTCCTCTCACATTCTCGATATTCCATCATATAAAAGTCAACACAGCATGGTCTTTACTATTGTTCCCAGTAAACTGCGAAACGACCGTTTTTTTAGGCGCTTTGTCAGTGACAGTTTTGTCAATTACGAAGGACATGTTTGTGTACCTCGTGATCACAATTCGTTGCAAGCGGCATGTGAAAAACTGCAAGTTTCAGTTTGACAATTCTGACAGTTAAATGATTTCTAATTTTAGTGTCCAATCAGATGCGTAGTTTTGAATTTTAAATCAAAACTACGCATCTGATTGGACAATATAATTAGAAACCATTTAACTGTCAGAATTGTCAAACTGAAACTTGCAGTTTTTCACACGCCGCTTGCAACGAATTGTGATCACAAGGGTACACAAATATGTCCTTCGTAATTGACAAAACTGTCACTGACAAAGCGCCTAAAAAAACGGTCGTTTCGCAGTTTACTGGGAACAATAGTATGTACGCGTAACTGTGTGGGGGGAAAGGCCCTCATTGAGACGTAGCCCCAGTAGCTGTAATTTCTTAAAAAATGCTTTGCATTCTTTAAATCGATGTCAAAATTTCGGCACACTCCTGGCCAAGATGGCGGAAATTGAAGACGTTAGTTCCAGCCTCTTTCCATTGTTTTCTGGCTTGAACTCGAGTTCTCGCTCCAGTATATAGAGAGCTCAGTGCTTGAGGCTGGTTAATAATAAATATATAAAAGCGCCCTTATCTTCTAGTACTGTGATTGGCGGAGATCAATATTCTTAATTTTTCTATTCATATATAAGAGTTTTTCTGTAAATATATAAGAATTTTGCTATAAATAAATATACAAGCCCGTTCAAACGGCGTCAACATGTTGTTCCAACATCAACCAACATTCTTGGCCTTGTTTGTGAGAATGAAATTATATATTAGCCATTCCGAAGTTGATGAGAGGACTGGGGACGAGTGTTAAAATGTGCCCAAATTAAGAAATGAACCATCACTAAAAAGATCACCTGACGTTTACATGAATAGCCATCGAATAATATGCTTTCGAAAATCGCGATATTTACTATGAAATGTATTGTAATTTTTGTTTTTGGGACGCGCGTCCCAAAAACAATTTTTTAATCAGTAATTTCACAATTTTCGAAAGTTTATTATTCGAAGGGTATTCATGTAAACGTTTTCAAACTTTGTATGCTTACTAATTTTGAGGTGGTCTTTTTAGTGATTTGGTTCATTTCTTAATTTGGGCATTTTTAACACTCGTCCCCAGTCCACTCATCAACTTCGGAATGGCTAATTGCCTTCACTTTTCTCATCGGCCCAATGACTGCAAGAGGTCCTCACTCCAGGTATATCATAGAGCTCACTGTTGTCATTGTAATATAACTGGAATGCTATCTTCAGCATTGTTGATGGTTAACCGCGCCCTTCGCGTGCGCGAAAAGACTTGGACTGGCTTTCAAAGTTTGACTTCAAATTTCCGGTTGCAGGTAGCGTTCCAGTTCTGATCATGTCACGTGACATTTGCATGCATATATTATCATTATAGACATACGTAGATTAAAATTAGTGAATAACATTATAAACTATAACACTAACATAATATTAGCATAGTTCAATACACCGCGGCACGTACAGTTCGCAACCGGACAGAAACTTCAGCATTACTATACATTACAATCGAACTGGTTTCAAGGATGGCATATAGTGGACTGCAGGCTAAAATCCACCTGATCATTGGTCTAGCGGGAATTAAGATATTCTGTTTAGGTATCTTGTTGTTTGCATCGAGTTATATGGTAGAGGACCTATTGAAAGATTACGCCTATGGCTTCGACATTGGAAGAAATCATTGTGAATACTGGGCCGCATTACCGGTAAGCTATACGATCTTCACTTTACAAAATGATTCTGGTGGAACATTGGTTTGGACCACACTGTTCTAGTTTGGGTTTGTCGTTAAGCTCTGCGACTCCTTCAGCATGCAGTGGTCTAATACTGCTCATATACACAACACGCCTAAAACGGTCGCATACAACTTGCTTACAACTTGAGTCGCACTGTGTAAATCAGGCATATACTACTCACACCTAGGTTGTTGTAGGCGAGTTGTGTGCTTGATTCACAGTGTAACTGAAGTAGTTGTAAGCAGGTGGTGGAGAATGATGGATGTAGAGGGCAACATATTCCCAATGAGGAGCATGCACTAATAAACAAATAGTGTTCAAACAGGCGCAGCAACTCTTGAGTGATATTGGACTGTTGAATTTTGAAAGCTTTCTGTCCGCATTATATGAGAGTGGGAAACACAAAAATTTCAAATTTCCATGATACACTGATATTTATCTTCTTCCCTGGAGGCGAAGAAGGGAGTATATTCTATATATGGCATATGTTACTACGGGAGGAAACTAGAGCACCAGGAGTAAACCAATGGTGTTTGGTGAAGTGAAAGACAGTCCTCTTCTCAAATGCAACTGAGGCGACATTATCATCAGATCACGGCGTGCAGTGTTGTGACTGCCAACTCTCAAGGCTAGTTTCCACTCAGGAAAATTATCCGTGGATTGGAACGGACAAGAACATTTTTCTTTGTGTTAAAGTCATTAGTTCCAACCCAGAGCTCACAAGACAAAGAAAAATTTTCTTGTCCCTTCCAAGGGCCTGTTCATATGATCCCGCTTACCGGGACGTCTCGCTTACCGAGACGAATATTTCCGTGCGTTCATATGGAGTATTTCGTCCCGCTTGCCGAGATGAAATTACATTGTAGTTCTATAATTAGCGTATGCAAAACTTCTACATTTCAGTCAAGCAACACAAATACTTAGCCATTTTAGTGTTTTTCTTCGTTTATTTACAAGAAAAAGTATTGCTTCAGGTGGTTATTTAATACTTGTTTACAAAACAAACATAAAACCAAGTAAAAAGTGTTAAATTAAACCGGCAAGACTTGTTTCACTTCATCCCGGTAAGCGGGCTGGCGTGTTCATATGGAAAAATTTTCATCCCGCCTACCTATGATCTCGGCAAATTCAAACGAGATCTCGGCAAGCGGGCCAGCTCGCTTTCTCATATGAACACAATGCAAAATTTTATAGGAAAATAGATAGGCGGCGAGATCATCGGTAAGCGAGACGTCCCGGTAAGCGGGATCATATGAACAGACCCCAAATAGTTCCAATCCACGGATAATTTTCCTGAGTGGAAACTAGCCTTTAATGAACTCTCCTCCTCGTTTGGCTTGAAGCATGCTTTCTATTAATTTAACATAACATCGGTCGCAACTGTTTTGAAAAAGTCGTAGTAAAGCCTAGTTTCCATTTGGTCGTTAGTTGTCGCTGGCACGACAAGTGTTGTCGCTGGCACGACAAGTGGCTGATGTAAAAGAGTGTCAACAAAACTTTATAAAACTCTGCAATCATTAAGACTGATTTGCATATAACACACAAAAAGACTATTGATATTAGACTATTTCACATCTACCGCTTGTCGTGTCAGCGACAACTAACGACCAAATGGAAACTAGGCTTAACCGACGTTAAAGCCTGATTCACACTATAGCAATGTTGTGTTTCTGACAGACGGATACATATAAATGAACTCGCACACCTGAGTATAGCCACTCGCGTTTTAGAAGTAAACAATTCTAAATCTTCTGCAGTGTCGTTCATTCGATCACATTTCCCAGGAGGAGAGAAATCGCCAACAGAATTCAGTGCTTGTGTGAACAATGCATATATCTTGTATATGGTATTGTATGGAAATCAGTCGTTGTTGACTGCATGCAAGTGATATAACGGTATAAAAAGCTGCGAATTGAAAGACACACAACTATCTAAAAAGTAAGAGCAGAACTTCCGCAGGTTTTGTTGTGGAATGCCTTCTACTAAAGTAAATAACATAATCTGTTTGTTTGATTGATTGATTTCATTCGCACTTGAGGTTCCATTTGGCTTTGTTCTCCTGTCTAAGAATGTCTATAAAATTTGCGAAAACTTCGGATAAGGATACAACCACCTCAAAAATACAAGGACGCCTAATTTCTAAAAACAAAGGTCGAGGAAGAAAGCTTTTTTGCAAAATGAATCCTAAGATACCGAACTTCTTATCTCTATCGATATGTGATTCCATAATTGAGCCCCACTATAACTGAATGTTCTTTTTAGGTGCAATTTAGGTACTGTTTTAGTAGACTCCACTGTTTGAGCTTGGTTTAACTCAGCAGCAAGCAGTGCTACAAAACACGTGTAGCCTTGAGTAGGTCACGTTTGGTTAAATAAAACATGTATTGTTATAGAAATTTATTAGCGGGGTGTAACTGTAGGGTGAAGTAGGTTTAATTAAGATTTCTTTTTTATGGATATTAGATGTCTAGTCGGCATGCATAATAATTCCACAACTTGTGAAAAAGATGCAACCCAAAGGACAACTACGGTGTATTGTAACACAAGTTGCGTCGAATGTAATGAAAAGCATATTAAAGCTATAAAAGCAAAATTTCTTCAAGCTCATATATTACTCAGCATAGTTGTTATAGCTTTGCCGTTCCTCCAAATTCTGATTTTTATTTTCTTATTATATAGACCATTCTTACTGGAGTCATTCTTGTTCTCTCGGTAAACAAACACTTCAAACGATATCACGAATTCTTGGTAAATAAGGCTCCTTCATACCGTGTTATAGCATTGACCTTAGCTCTAGGTCGCCTAATATACTCATGAATTATGATGAAAACTTTATCCAGTTCTATGACTTGATGAACAATTTATTCAGTCTCAGTGGCCAAAGCCTAATCAAAAGTCTTTCTAGTGAAAACTTTATGTGCTCATAAGGTACAATGAAAATTTTTTTAAATCTTAGTACTCGATCCAAACTTTAACTAATCATAATAAGACTTAATTAAAACATTATCCAATCCTAGGACTGGATCAATATACTTCACCAGGTATCCCAATATTATCATGTGAGCAAAATAAAGTAAAATGGTTGGCGAATTTACTCATGCATTATTGAGTTTGATATATGTTATTACATAGAGCTACCTGAGGATATGTTGCACTCTCATCGTGATGGTTCTAGCTCTGGGTGTTATGATTGAAGAAGCCGCTGACAATGCTTGGTCGCATACACTGGTTTATTCAGATTGCCGGCACATAGAACCCCTTGGTGTGATATGTGACATGTTGCTCAAAGCTGACAAGTGGTATTATGTGATGCTGTTTACTTCTGATATTGTGCTGGTTATTTCTATAATTGCTCTGTTTGCTATGTTTGCCCAATGGATGGTTTTCACTGCTTTGGTAAGCAACGGTTCACTAGTGATTACGGAGTTTTCGTTGATGGAAATTCCTCCTCCCATCTTTTGCCCGCCACCCCTACAGCCCCTCCTCCCACCAAACTGGCCATCACCCCCCCCCCACAGTACCTCCTCCCATCAACTGTCACCCCCACCCCAATCCCTCCTCCAACCAACTACCCCTCCCACCCCAATCCCTCCTTCAACCAACTTCCACAAACTACACAAACCCTCCTCCCACCAACTACCC
>CACRXK020001588.1:0-52219 GCA_902702795.2 Paramuricea clavata
TTTGTTTGTTTGTTTGTTTGTTTGTTTGTTTGTTTGTTTGTTTGTTTGTTTGTTTGTTTGTTTGTTTGTTTGTTTGTTTGTTTGTTTGTTTGTGTTTGATTGATTGATTGATTGATTGATACGCTGAACCCTCGCATGCGTCCAATATTGACAGGATGCATACATTAAAAAAGGAGACTTTTAGATATTTAAAATTTTCTGCTCCAGCATGGGAATTTAAAGTAGCTTCTAATAGCATTAAGGAGAGTGACTCCACAGAAATGGTAAAAAAGTCAAGTTACAAATTAATCATACTGTTAGTTCGAGTAACAATGGTTCAACAGGCCAAATACGCGCTACGTCAAATTAGTCAGCGGATAATCATATGTTGAACGAAACCAAAAACTTTTAAATAACTTCCTGCATAATATGAGATTCCGACTGCATGGTGTTGACGCAGCCGAGGGTTCAGTACGTATAGGATCACGCATTCAAATTATAACAATTAAGGTAGATTTCTAAAACTCAACTTTTTTGAGACATCCTGCATGTATGCATGGTTATAGGGTAAATCACAACTGTGATTTTTATTGAAATTGTTTACTGGCTTAATTGGGTTATCAGTACACACGCACTATATGGCAAAAACAGGTTTAGATTTTGGGCATACTAGTTTAATCTATGATCGGGAATAAATATTAGTACAGTATACACGGAGCAAATTGCAATTGTTTTACCTTTATTAATACAAAATACTTTCAGCGTTATGCCCGTTTTGCACTTCGATCGTATCGTACCGAAATGTAGCGTATTTCTTTGTTTCCTGACAACTAAAGTGGAACTAATGACTTCGAAAAAAAAGAAAATGTTACGATACGTTACGGCATAGCCTATCAAAGGGGAGATGGCTGTCAAACTCATTATTAGAATAACAATATAACTCATTATCTATGTTAGTCAACGTTTATTCATTAATCTGGTTCTTTACCGTCACGTGCGTATCGTATTTTTGCCAAATCCACCAATAGTAATTTCCAATTACTCTATTGTTCGAGTCACGGATAGGTAATTTCCTTAAAACATTGCTATTGGTTACAATACACATGTGACGGCGAAAGGCCAGATTTATGAATAAACGTTCACTATAGATAACGAGTTATATTGTTATTCAAATGAGTTTCACAGCAATCTCCTCCCCTTCGATCGGCTATGGTTACGGTACGGTTGAAGTGGCAAACAGCCTTTATGGTGCACGACTCTTTTGTATCTGGGTGGCGCTAAAAAAAACCCTAAGAAGTCATTCACCAAGACGAAAAGAAGATCAAGCCCCGAACTGACTGTTTGCAATCACAATTTGAATATGGAAATAACGATTGATGGCAGACGAAATTGAAATTGTGATATTCAACAAACTATAACACAGCTTGTAGTTAAAACCGTTACTGTCTGTGGCAGTGTAGATAGCGCTAATAATAAGAAAACATTCGTTGTTAGGAGTACAACTTCCTCAAAATATACAAGGAGAAATTTTGAAAAAAATCCTGGTATTTTCAGGTGGTTATCATACGAACGAAAGTTTTCTAATTTGAATCTACTCTATCGAAATCAAAAAATTAACTCCAGCCGATAGTTCATACCACAAACTTAATTCACCATTGAAACTGCCAATACAAAAAAAAGACATTCTTTTTATTTCAGGTTTTTTTTAAATGTTTGACGCAAAAACATTTTATTGTAACCTTACATCTCATACATAACCTTACAGGCTTACATATCATACACTACCTTACATGTCTTACATAATCTTACACGTCACACGTCTTACATAACCTTACACATCATACATAACCTTGTATGTCTTACATAACCTTATACATACATGTCTTACATAACCAAATTCTAATTCACAGACTTTATGTAAACGATATCAAACACACACTATTTCGATAGCCCCGACCATCTGCAGGCTACAAACCTATTTGCTGTTGGCGAAATAATAAACTTCAACATCACTCGGAGTGAAGTTGTAGGATCCTGCCAACAACTGTTTTGCTTCATTTGTGGTATACTTATAATTGGAGGGTGGTTTGTAGGTGTGTCCAAAGTTGGTGTAGGACGATGTTCCACCATTAGCGTTGTTAGCAATGTGAATGTCATGACCACCTCCAAATGTAGGACCATAACCGTTATTGGTATACATTGCGTTCGCGTAGTTTTGGTAGACTGGAGATTTAAAAGGTGCAAGGTCGTCTCTATTGGAGAAGGAGAAAACGAAGGATGTATCGGCTTTTATGTAACGAGCTGAACCTAAAACAAAAAGCAGGATAAAAATTGATCAATCAAATATAGTTTGCCACAGTCAGATATACTATTTGTGTGATATTCCCCCAATACGTGACATCACGCATGCGCACTTCTTTGCTCCTAAGAGTAAAAATGAGCCGTTTGCCGCGCACCAGAAATTTTTGTCACGAATGACAGAAATATCACACATGTGTGATATTTGTTGTTCACGACTCGAGTGACAAAAATCCTGAATATTTTTCGGCAAACTTAGGATTTTTGTTGTATGTAATTTAATAGTCATGAATGACAAGCGTGCGTGCAAGTTGCGCGCACCAGTGTGCGCCGAGCTTCAGCGCAGATTACGAGTACTAATCACGACCTAAATGATCGAGTCCGTTTAGTCCCGAGAGTATAACGAGCACTTATCAATATTGTATATTCCAAAACGACAAACATTTTATCAATTATCAGCTTAGCATGCATTTAATGAAATTTGAAAGATTAATCACATATGTCACCTAAACAGACTTGCAAGCCCCATACAAATGAATAATGGAAATGCTATTAGTTCAGTTCACAACTCTTGACCCATCACAACCACGTGCACGAGTGCTTTTGAATAGCTTATCAGATACGAATCAATTAGTTTCGCTACTTGAGTACTTGTACTACCTGCCCCACTGTCGATATTCAATTAATAGGTGAATAACAACAAAAAAAGGGAATAAAATGAGGTTGTTAATGAAACGTTTTCCGTGCATGCTTAACATATTTCAACGTTAATAGCTTGTTGTAGGTAACGTCCAAATACACAAACATACGAGTTAGAAACTCGAAAAGGGTGGTAAATTAAGGGTATGAGCAACAAAAAAATTAATTGCTTCATCTGAAAGAGCATGAAAAAATAAGCCGATTGGCCGTTTAATGTTCTATTCTATCTTATCTAGTTCCGAAGCTAGTTATACGCAAAAATGTGCAAAATATAAGTTGCTGATTCAGCACAACGTGCGACGTCATTAGTTGGGCAAGTATGTTTAATGAATAATAAACTGAAGCATAGCTCAGTTATTATGGGCCAAATCATATAAAATTTTGCATACCGATTGTACACGATGATACGCATTGAAAAACATTTCTAATTTTGTTGCCAAGGTAACAATGTCGTTCCCAGGCCCCTTGCGCCAATTTTATAAAACAGCTTTAAAAGATTCATGGTACTTATAAGAATAAAATAATATCAGAAGTATGTGTACCATACCTATGCATACCAAACGTTTACTTGCATGATAATAATTCGAAAATGACATACACATAGATAAATTCAACTAGTTATTCAAAATCAGTGTAAGGCGCCTGGCAACGATTGTGTTGCCTTGACAACAAAATTAGATGTATTTTCCCATACGTCTCATGTACTATCTGTATGCAAAATTTCATTTGATAATAACTGAGCTATGCTTCAGTTTACTATTCAATAAACATACTTACCCAACTAATGACGTCACACGTTGTGCTGAATCAGCAATTTATATTTTGCTCATTTTGCGTATAACTTCGGAACCGGATGAGATAGAATAGAGCATTAAACGGCCAGTCGGCTTATTTTTTCATGCTCTTTCAGATGAAGCAACAAAATTTTTTGTTGCTCGTACCCTTTAAGGTATTAAGGTTTTGGAAGACTAGGACTTACCTCCCCATGCTGCAGCAGCATATCCACCGAAAGCATACTTTCCAACTTTCACCAAAACAACGGTGGGTCCTTTGTTATCGCAGAAGTTGTGGAAAGTGCTGGATGCCCATCCATTATCTGAAGCTCTGTAGCAAAGTTTCATTTTCTTCTCCTGTAGCTGTGAAGGCAGCCATTCCTGAAGCTGGTCAATCCACTCGCTGTTACCTTCCAGTACAGTAGAAGCGAAAAGTGTCTCTATACATGTGAAATGAAATTTAATGGCTATATTAGATAACTAGACATATTGGGTGCATTAATTACTGTAAGTGGCATACACATCAGTATAATTATGTGAGCTTCACGTGGTTTGCTTTAAAAAGGATAAAGGTGTCAATGGCAGACTGGTCCGCGATGATTTCTGTTGAGAACTTTCAAATAAAGTCGAAAATCTACCATATGAAATCTTCAAATGAAATCGTAGTCTAGTTTTCGTGCCACAAATCAGTCCAGATGGTCCATATATCTGGGCTAGCCGCCTCACATGTAACCATCCTGTTAGGGGTTGCATGCGGGAGTGCTGGCGAAGTGGAATAGCTAGATTTTACTAGACATGCCAAATTTAATTCTCACATGCACCAGATTGGTCAAAAATCGCAGGCTATAGTTCTTCGTAGTATAGAAATTGTGGTCAGGAGTGTCTATAGCATTTTCTGCTTTCGGATTGGTCTGAATTAAGGGACTTTTGACAAAATGCATGCAGCTACTGGCTCAGCATTCAGTTTCAGCAAATAACATTGTCTCTTACCTGAATTCGTGATAATTATATTATGCTTCCAATAATTTAATTCAATAGGAAATTAATATACGCGTGAACAAATCTCGCATGCAAAGAGAAAGATTTGATTCGTCCTACATTTTAGTATGGTTCAAATAATTGTTATTTGTAAATTTAACGTACACAATTACCTTTCTTAGTACACACCAAACCTGTGAAACCAGTTGTACAGGTACATTTGAAACTTCCGTCTTCTTCGTTAGAACAAACACCTCCATTTTGGCAGGGAGAAACTTCACATGGTAGAACTATATGAAATATTAATTTTCGATTGATTGCATGATTGCTATGATTGCATTATAAACGACGACAAAAACATATGATCGAACGTTTAGAAATTAAAAAAATAATAGGTCAAATACTTCGAAAAATTACGCGGACCTCACCAGTAATTAGTGTCCATGCATCGACGAGTGGAATAATTATTACTAAATTGCTTTGAGCATTGTGTGATTTTAAATTACTCTATTTGGAGGTTTATTGTAAAATGTTGATATTACTTTTCAACATATTGACATTCATATAGCAAATTCATACATATATATATACACACGCAAGATTTATTCTATACCTCCCAATTTTTGCATGTGCATGCTTTTCAGTGCAAATACTGATATAACATTGTGAAGTTCACTGGCTGTATACTGTGAATTACTCTATTATTAAATTGAATGTATTTTTGCATACACATGGCGAATAATAAAACAAGTTTTGGTTTGTAGATAGACAAGACTAGTATACCATAAATATACCATAAAAGAACAATATATACTCCACGCATTATTATCGTTATGTAATATTCATATATAGATTAGCATAACCTTTCTCAGAACAATCAAATCCTTTGAATCCAACAGCACATTCACATTTGAAACATTTTGCACCGTCATCTGAACAATTGCCATTATTTTTACATGGCTGCATGTCACATGGACGAACTGAAAAACACAACGCGATTATCAGAAAATATTTTACTATACAAGATTAATCCAAAATTATTCATTTATATGCTTTGCAAATGCTTAAACCTAAAACCCGTTCACCGAATATGGATTAGAAGACGGGACAGTACATCTTAAGGTGGCTCGATACATTAATACACACGAAATCCCTTAGACAAGAATGGCCAAAATAATACAAGAATGTTTAAAACAAAACGTTACGATATATAAGAACAAACCCGCGTGATCATTCGTGCCACGGGAATATCAACGAAAGGACTTTCATAATATAGGACAGTTGCTAACTCTATCTCGCGCCATTTTACATGTTTTATAACCCCAGATATCTTATATACACAAGATTGCGCATCTCTTTTAGTAAAATTGAAGCCAAGAATATTCCAGCGGTTATACCCCCATTTGAATAGATGGTGGCCATGTTGGAGTTTCCCACTTGCTAACGCTTAAAAAACAACAATAACTTTAATCGTTCGAATAGTTTAAAAATGTATTTGGAATAGGTTTACTTTAATATTTAAGTTCCCTGTTTAAGAAATAGAAAACATACGAGTCTTCTCATTTCATGAGAATATCCCGAGTCTGCAATCACGGCTTCAATTTTTGAATTGCAGAATATTAGATGCACTATCTAGTGTATACAAGATATCTATGTTTATAACACGTTGCACGTCAATTGCTGACGTAAGTGGAAATGCGAATTTTTAAAAGATTAAAGACAATTCGCTATATCTCATTGCCCAAAGTAAAAAATTTCTGCAGTAATGCCAAATAGCAAATTAGAAAACGACATTTTTGCGTTTAAAAAATATTGTACTACAGATTTTTTGTATTTTGCTCATTATAATTGTTATAGTCGATGTTCTTCACCCATGTTTCTTGTCCAATATGGCGAGTGATTTTCGTAATAAACACAAAGCAATTGGCTATATATGTTAGAGTGATTTTCGTACGCGTTTGTTGCCATTGCAACAAATGTGTTACCAAAACGGACATAATTGAAAGAAACAATAAAATAGACGAACATGCCGATATATCTGCTGGATAAAACCTAAACTGAAATACGCGACGTTTCAAACTGTTAATTAAATTAACTGTTATACAACCTGAAGTTTTTGAAAACTGTATCGAGCCACCTTAAAAGTCCAAATTATATATTAATTTTGCAAAGATATTGAGATATTAATATGGCAAAAATACTCGGAATTATATTAATCTTCTTTAAGACTTTGATGCTGCATGGAATTTGGAGTTATATTATATTAATTTTTATTAATAATATTGGAATTTGGAAATATATTAATCTTCATATATCAGTGTTGAAAATTCAGAGCATGCATGCAACCAAGTTTTCGAGTACAAAGTATACGGTCTGTTGATAGAGATGAAACTGGTATAGAAGGACAACACTGACATTAAAAACAAATTACGAATTCTCAAAAACAGGTGGAAGCTGAAACACATATATCCCTGTGCATAATCTAGGAATGAAGCAGCGTTTTGCGGAATTATAGATTAAAGACATATTGTCAATTTTAACTTTACCTTTCTTCTCGCACAGAATTCCTTCGTAGTTCGGTTGACATTTGCACGTGAATGTACCATCATCATTGTCCACACACACTGCAGAATTTCTGCAAGGATTTCCTTCGCACACAGTAACTAGATGTATTAATAAAATAACAGTTATTAATACTTGTTTCTTTGCGTTGTATGGTGGTATTTGGGTTTTGCATGGTGCTATTGGATTGTTAGTGCAACTTGCGAGTGCATGCATAATGACTTTTAAAAATGTTTTATTAAACTCTAATCATCAAAAAATTGATATTATTCAAAGTCACCTTTCTCACTACAGTCAAATCCTTTAAATCCAGTTGGGCATTCACATTTCTGATGAGTTCCAGTTAATGGTGTGCCATTGTTTTCACAAACGTCCTCTGCTAGAGTTTTAGCTAGAAAGTATATACAGTGCGGTAATATTAATTCGGCCATTAAATATTTTGACATTTTACTATACCGGTATACACAGATGCATGCATGCAGATGATTTGTTTAAAGATAAAAGCGTTATTCAGAATAGCAGCAAGGCCATTCTAAATAAGCCTTATTTAAAATGGCTAGGCAAAGATAAAAACTTTCATTTGATTGTCTACACTCAGTGTGTATAAAAAATATAGCCTTTCAAATTTAAATAACGCATAACGCCATATTCTATTGAATTCATCTGACAAGCTATAATTGCTACGAACAAATTAGTGACCCGTAAAACAAAAGACTTTCTACTTATGGGACATGTACGAACAACTCGATGAAATACCCTGTACAGTACAAGCACCATTAAAATGAAGTTGTATACAGGGTGTCCCCCAAAAAACGAAAACTATTGAAATCACTTTTTGTTAAAATTTGAATGCCCTGCCAAAATTCAAAAAGCTGAACGTAATGATGCGTAAAATATTGACATGTCAAGCCTCAAGGTGCATGTATTAAAATTTAGTTAAGAACATCTCCTTGTAAAGTGCGCGATTTTCTGCTCTTGGAAATTTGAAGCAGCTTCTTAATTTAAATAGTTTCTTTATGCATAAAATTCACTTATGTCAACCAAAATAATGCCAAGGCAATCAAATTCTAACAATTACATTGTTATGGTGATTTCAATAGTTGTTTTTTTGGGACACCATGTATAATTGATCTCTTTTGTACATAAGACATGTTTTCGTCGAGTATATCATTAACTCAAAGCAGTCGAGAACAATCAAATCACTTATAATTATCGTTAATCTGAATTTGAAAGGCTATACTTTTTACACACTGTATACAGGTCATTGTTGCCATAGCAACAGTGGTGACGTCAATTTTCTGAGCAATTTTTGACTGTTTGATTGTCGCTGTATATATAATATAGAAATTTCGATTTGTAAAGAGCATCATCTCTTCAAAAAGGTGATCTAGTTTACGCATTTTCAACATTTCTATAAACTGTAGCGAGCCACCTTAAGAGGAGATTTTTTTGTATCTTACGTAACACGCGCTCAAAACTAGTGCGTATAATATATCACTTGAGGTTATGACTAAATTCAAAATTTTTATTTTTCTGGTTAAAGGCTTTTCGACTAGGTAAAATTGTTCCTGTTTCAGGAATATCATTGTGTGAAAAAGCATCGTCCTCGCGTTGCCGTCCTGCTTGCTTAATGTAATGTTCCTAATAACGCCAAAATCAATATTGTCAACTGAATAACCATGCAGTATTTAGCAAGTTTCAACTCAAGTGTTTTCGCGTATTCACCACAGAAATCGTGATATCTTGCAACGTTTGTCGAGAACAGGTAGTTTTCACGTACTCGTTAACTTATAATTATGCATGGTTAAGATTTATACAATTTCATGTTAAATTGAAACCTTGGTATAGGTAAAAATATGAATTATGAAGCCGTCTTAATTAACGAACTGAAAATTATGAGGAATGCATAAACATATGCCATACATATACCGCGTACCACCATAGTTTAACCTGTTCTCCTGAGAATGTATATATAGATAAATCCTACACAATCTATCAGGATACTTACCGGTTACGAACAAAAGCGCGACGAAACTTGCTGACAACCTGAACATTCTTAAATCGCTTCGAGGTGGTTTTCCGTCGATCTCAAATTAACTAGGGCGTGTTCCTACAAACAGAATAATATGTTATAGCACAGTTAATAATTTTTTTGTGTTTAAGTATAAGGACTATATATAACATCAAAATATCAGCGTGCTATATATTCGGTCGGGTTTCCATATTTTTTCTAACTATACCCCACTCATGCATGCATCTAAACGACCATCAAATAAGCTACGGCGGTCAGGGTGGGATGCACTGAACAGAATATTTCATATGTGTATTGGATACGCTGAGACAGCAAAAATCTATAGTTCTTTTTCAATGAAATTTAATGACTTAAAGTTAAGAACAGGCATCAGCTGAGCACTGCATGTTTGTACAGAACCTAGGAATGAAAACAAACATCAGATCATGCCGACTATTATTCGGTAGTAAACGCTGTCGAATTTTAGTATTGCAGCCGTACGCTGTTTAGCTCTGTATAACAACGCCTTAATTAATTGAACGCCCTTTCCGTATAGGCATATGGGATATCCTGTTGCGAAGCCCTGAATGCTCAGTAAACCGCTAATTCGGCTGGTTTAGGCGTTGTATGCCTATATGTACTGTACGGTCTGTACCTACATTTAAAACCTTGAAATCTAAAATGACAACACGGCAAAAATAGCGCTTATACTGAATAACTATATAGCCATCAAACTTACTTCCAACAAAAGCAAGATGTCAGTTCCAAGTTGTTCTTCTCCTGAAGGTTTTCTTCGGTTTAACGATGGGATTGAAATTGAGTGTCTTTTATGCTTACATTTGAACTCATTAGAATAACGTGAACAATACCTGGTATCCCTTTAGAAATTCACCTTGTTATAACTTGAACGCCTCAGTCGTATGCTGAACCCCTCATGGGTGCGTAAACACAATTGAATCGAAATTTATGCATTGTAGTTAACTGTTATTTAAACGTTTTTGGTATTGTTCAACATAATTATCTCAAATATGATTATGTGCATGGTACTATAGTACTGGATAAATATTGCAGTGCGTAAAACCGAACAGTAAAAACTCTTTGCTCTGTTGCAGTTGAACCATTTTTAATCGAACTGAGGCCTGTTTCAAACGTCGCGCTTTTCATGTGCCGAACGCATTAAAAACAATAGATAATGAGTTGGAATTCCTGATTTCTATTGTTTCTATTAATGCATCCGGCACTTGAGAAGCACGACTTTTGAAACAGGCCTGCATGAGACAACTGACGGGGCTAAGTCTTCTAGCTTTCAAATAGAATTTTCATTCCAAACTCCCAACTTAATTAGGTAAATAAATGAAGTTGTGTTTACAACAAAGGGTGATTTCTGTGCTACCTATATGCATGATTATCTATAATAATGTGTACTACACAGGTAGACAAGCATGGACAACCAAGTTAGGCTTCAATGACTTACATTAACGGTGACATTGGGGGCTTGGTATAACCATATTGAATGACACCAAAAACGTACCATGCATAAAATTCGATACAATTGTGTTTACGCACCCAAGGGTTTACCATACTGTAGGACCTAGGCATTCAAATTATAACAATAAGGTAAATTTATAAAGTTTTTTTTTCTAATGAGTTCAGGAGTAAGCATAAAAGACACTCAATTTCTATCCCATAGTTAAACCGAAGAAGACCTTCAGGAGAAGAACTACTTGGAACTGACATATTGCTTTTTTGGAAGTAAGTTTCATGACTATATTCAGTAAGCGCTATTTTTGCGTGTTCTCATTTTAGATTTTAAGGGTTTAAATGTAGGTACAGACCGTACAGTGCATGGCCATACGACGTCCAAACCAGCCGAATTGGCGGTTTACTGAGCACACGTCAGAGTTTCGCAACAGGATATCCCATATGTCTAAACGTATAGGGCGTTCAATTAAGGCGTTGTTATATAGAGATAAATAGCGTATTACTGCAATACTAAAATTCGACAGGGTTTACTACAAATAATAGTAGCCATCATATGATGTTTGCTTTCATTCCTATATTCTGTACAAGCAATGCTCAGCTGATGCCTGTTATTAACTTTAAGTTATCAAATTTAATTGAACAAGAACTATACATTTTTGTCGTCTCAGCGTATCCAATACTATGAAAAATTCTGTTCAGTACATCACGCCCTGACCACCGTAGCTTATTTGAACGGTCGTTTAGATGCATGAGTGGGGTATAGTTATGAAAAAGTTTGCAAACCCGACCGAATATATAACACGCTGATGTTAGTTGATCTTTTTTCCTCCTACTATAACATATTATTCTGTTTGTAGGAACACGCCCAAGTTGACTTGAGATCGACGGAAAACCACCTCGTAGCGGTTTAAAAATGTTCAGGTTGTCAGCAAGTTTCGTCGCGCTTTTGTTCGTAACCGGTAAGTATCCTGATAGATTGTGTATGTTTTATATCTATATACATTCTCAGGATAACAGGTTAAACTATGGTGGCATGCAGTATGTATACTGATTTACGTACTATCTTAATAATTACTCAGTTCGTTAATTAAAACCGCTTCGTAATTCGTATTTTACCAATACCAATGTTTCAACTTAACATGAAATCGTATAAATCTTAACCATGAATAATTATAAGTCGAGGAGTAGCTAAAAACTACCTGTTCTCGACAAACTTTACTGCACGTGTCATGGATGGTTTCTGTGATGAATACACGCGAACACGTTTGAGTTGAAACTTGCTAAATACTCGTTATTCAGTTGACAATATTTATATTGGTAGTTAATAGGAACCGGCTTCCATTAAGTAAGCAGGACGGCTACGCGAAGACGAATTCTATTCACGCAATGATATTCTTGATGTCGTAAGAAACTAGAAGTTAAATAGCCTCACGGGCACGGGAGTTGCGACTTTTACACAACGGCAAACCAGAGATTTTCACGTCTCTTGTACAACGCAAACATTTCAAACAGCAACAATTTTAGCCAGCCGAAAAACTTTCAACCAGAAATCCTTTGACTTTTTAATATTCTCAAACTGTATTGAATTCCTATACAGTGGACAATGCACAACAACAGTTTCACAGTAATTTGTTTGAAGTTTTTTTTGCTTGTCTTCGACGCGTTGCCATCATACATGCTTATAATTGAATTAGGCCCTCGCTGTCAATTGCATGCCAACGCCCTTGCTAATCAGTATAAGCTTTCACCACGCTGTTAATTAGTACACAAGATGTACAATATCATCGTGTTGCTGGATTTTATATACAGCTAATTGAACTGAGGTTTGTGATGTTACTCTGAGTGTATATCCACACCGGGCGAGCTTGAAAAATATGCCCGGCCACGGTGGGAATCGAACCTACGACCTGAGTACATAACACCAACACAGAAATAATTCAAATGAGGTTGTCCTGTAAAAACGTGCAAAACGCCACTCTCTATGAACATTGTGCTTTTCGCGCTCATATATATGTTCGCTATTAAGAGTTGAAATAGTTTATGAATGCATGTTAGCGCATTCATGCATGCGAATAAAATGACTAACTTAGTTCCCGAAGAAGTTGAGCATCTTCCCACAAAACATTAACGTTTAAAAGGTTTAGAAATCCAATAAATTCTACCGGGTTTACTACTGAATTGGGTTAGAAGAGCAAATGAAATCCGAAATGGCTTTCATTATGCAACAATTCAATGCGCATGCACGCATGCCGAGCATTTACACAAAAGAATCTCGTTAGATTCTTATAGCTAATAAGTTTCAAAGCCCTCCCATGTTTGTGCACTGAACTGGAGCATGATGAAACCTTACGTATACAGTGTGTATAAAAAGAAAGTAAGCCTGTAGCCTTTCAAATTGAAATTAACGATAATTATAATATATAACTGATTTGATTGTTCTCGACTGCTTTGAGTTAATGATACGCGACGAAAACATGTCTTATTTTCAAAAGAGATCAATTATAGCTTCATTTTAATGGTACTTGTACTGTATACGGTATTTCATTGAGTTGTTCGTACATGTCCCATAAGTAGAAAGTCTTTTGTTTTAAGGGTCGCCAACTTGTTCGAAGCAATTATAGCTTGTCAGACCTGTTTTATACGTCGAATTTTGGTCGCGTCGAATGCAATTAAGACAATAGATAATGAGATGATAAACCTCGTTAAGCTTCATTATCTATTGTTTGAATTGCATTCGACGCGACCGAAATTCGACGTATATAACGGGCCTCAGATGAATTCAATAGAATATGGCGTTATGCTTGATTTAAATTTGAAAGGCTATATTTTTTAAACACACTGAGTGTATAGACCATCAAATGAAATTTTTTATCTTTGTATAGCCATTTTAAATATTGCTTATTTAGAATGGCTTTGCCGCTATTCTGAATAATGCATTTATCTTAAAAAATCCTCTGCATGCATCTGTCTATATCGGTATAGTAAAATGTCAAAATATTTAATAGCCGAGTTAATATTATCGCACTGTATATACTTTCTAGCTAAAATTCTAGCAGAGGACGTTTGTGAAAACAGTGGCACACCATTAACTGGAACTCATCAGAAATGTGAATGCCCAACTGGATTTAAAGGATTTGACTGTAGTGAGAAAGGTGACTTAATTTATAATATTAATTTATTGATGATTAGAGTTTAAGAAAACATTTTTTAAACGTTCATTATGCATGCACTCGCAAGTTGCACTAACAATCCAATAGCACCATGCAAAACTTGAATACCACCATACAACGCCAAGAAACAAGTATTAATAATTGTTATTTTATTAATACATCCAGTTACTGTGTGCGAAGGAAATCCTTGCAGAAATTCTGCAGTGTGTGTGGACAATGATGATGGTACATTCACGTGCAATTGTCAACCGAACTACGAAGGAATTTTGTGCGAGAAGAAGGGTAAAGTTAAAAATGACAATATGTCTATAATTCTAGATTATATTAATCCGCAAAATGCTGCTTCATTTCTAGATTATGCGCAGGGATGTGTTTCAGCTTCCACCTGCTTTGAGAATTAGTAATTTGTTTTTTAATGTATTGTCCTTCTGTGTATATACCAGTGTTATCTCTATCAACAGACCGTATACTTTGCACTCGAAGACTTGGTTGATGCATGCTCTGAATTTTCAACACTGATATATAAAGATTAATATAATTCCAAATTCCAATATTATTAATAAAGATTAATATAATATATCTCCAAATTCTATGCAGCATCAAAGTCTTAAAGAAGATTAATATCATTCGGAGTTTTTTGCCAAATCATCTTTGCAAAATTAATATATAATTTGGACTTTTAAGGTAGCTCGATACAGTTTTCAAAAACTTTAGGTTGTATAACATTTAATTTAATTAACAGTTAATTTAATTAACAGTTTGAAAAATCGTATTTTTAGGTTTTATGCTGCAGATATCCGGATGTTCGTCCATTTTATTGTTTTTTCTTTCAATTATGTCCGTTTTGGTATTACAGTAATTTTCGTACGCGTTTGTTGCCACTGTAACAAATGCGTACGAAAATCACTCCAATATATAAGTAACCAATTGCTTTGTGTTCATTACGAAAATCACTCGCCATGTTGGACAAGAAGCATCGGTGACCTCCAATTTTTTCCCTGCTTACTTGCCTAGCACATAGACTATAACAATGAGCAAAATACGAAAAATCTGTAGTACCATTTCTTAAACGCAAAAATGTCGTTTTCTTCGATAAAATTCACTATTTGGCATTACTGCAGAAATTTTTATTTTTGGCAATGAGATATAGCGCATTGTCACGTTTGCCATTGACATGCAACGTGTTAAAAAACATGTAAAATTTGCGCGAGATGGGGTGATCGAGCAACGGTCCTAATATATATCTATATATATATATCTATATATATCTATATATCTATGTCATTTTGTTTAATATTCCCGTCGACACGAATGATCACTCTGGTTTGTTCGTATATATCGTAACGTTTTGTTTTAACTAGTATTATTTTGGGCATTCTTGTATATAAGGGTTTTCTTATGTATTGATATATCGAGCCATGCACGTTAAGCTGAAAAATTCCGTCCCCTATCCATTTTTTTGTGAACGAGTTTAAGTTTTTGCGAATTATATAAATGAATAATTTTGTGTGAATCTTGATAGAAAAATATTTTCTGATAACCGCGTTGTGTTTTTCAGTTCGTCCATGTGACATGCAGCCATGTAAAAATAATGGCATTTGTTCAGATGATGGTACAAAATGTTTCAAATGTGAATGTCCTGATGGATTCAAAGGATTTGATTGTTCCAAAAAAGGTTATTAACTATATATGAATATTTGATTATATAACGATAATATAAGGCATGCAGGAGTAGATAGTTCTTTTATGCTATATATATATATGGTATACTCGTCTATCCACACTGGCCGGCCAAAACGTGTTTTATTATTTGCCATGCATGCAAAAATACAATCGACTTAATAATAGATTAATTCACGGTATATATAGCCAATGAACTTCGCAATGTTATATCACAATTTGCACTGAAAATCCGATGCAAAAATTGGGTGGTAAAATAAATCGTGTGTGCGTATGTATATGAACTTGATATAGGCTATATGAATGTAAATATGTTCAAATGTAATAAAAAGATCAACATTTAACAACAAATCTCCAAATAGAGTAATTTAATATCACACAATGTTCAAAGCAAGTTAGTAACGATTATTCCACTCATCGATGCATGGACACTAATTACTGGTGAGTCCACGTAATTGTTTCGAAGTAGTTGACCTATTCAAGGAATTGATGCCTAAAAGAATCGATAATTAGCCTACGTTTTTGTCGTCGTTTTTATGAAGCATGCAATCAATGAATCCAAATTAATATTTCATATAGTTCTACCATGTGAAGTTTCTCCCTGCCAAAATGGAGGTGTTTGTTCCAACGAAGAAGACGGAAGTTTCAAATGTACCTGTACAACTGGCTTTACAGGTTTGGTGTGTACTAGGAAAGGTAATTGTGTATGTTAAATTTACAAATAATTATTTGAACCATACTAAAACGGTAGGACGAATCGAAATCTTTCTGTTTGCATACGAGATTTGTTCACGCGTATATTAATTTCATATTGAATTAATTAAATGATTGGAAGAATAAGATATCATGAATTGAGATAAGGGACAATGTTATTTGCTGAAACTGAAAGCTGAGCCAGTGGCTGCATATTGTCAAAAGTCGCTTAATTTAATTTGGACCAATCCAAATGCAGGAAATGCTATAGACACTCCACAATTTCTATGCTACGGAGAACTATAGCCAGCACTCCCGCAAGCGAACCCTAACGGAATGTTTACATCTGAGCGGGCTAGCCCGACTATCCGGACCATCTGGACTGATTTGTGGCACAAAAACTAGATTAAGATTTCATTTGAAGATTTCATATGTTAGGTTTTCGACTTTATTTCAAAGGTGTCAACAGAGATAATCGTGGACCATTCTGCCATTGACACCTTTATTCCTTTTAAAGCAAACCACGTGAAGTTCACATAAGTATACTGATGTGTATGCAATTTAATTAATGCACCTAATATGTCTATAGTTATCTAACATAGCTATTAAATTTCGTTTCACATGTATAGAGACTCTTTTCGCTTCTACTGTACTGGAAGGTAACAACGAGTGGATTGACCAACTTCAGGAATGGCTGCCTTCACAGCTACAGGAGAAGAAAATGAAACTTTGCTACAGAGCTTCAGATAATGGATGGGCATCCAGCACTTTCCACAACTTCTGCGATAACAAAGGACCCACCGTTGTTTTGGTGAAAGTTGGAAAGTATGCTTTCGGTGGATATGCTGCTGCAGCATGGGGAGGTAAGTCTTAGTCTTCCAAAACCTTGATACTTTAATTTACCACCCTTTTCGAGTTTCCAATTTGTATGTTTGTGTATTTGGACGTTTCCTACAACAAGCTATTAACGTTGAAATATGTTAAGCATGCACGAAAAACGTTTCATTAACCACCTCATTTTATACCCTGGATTTGTTGTTATTCACCTAATTGAATATCAACATTGGGGCAGGTAGTACAAGTACTCAAGTAGCGAAATTAATTGATTCGTATATATGCTATTCAAAAGTACTCGTGGTTGTAATGGGTCAAGAGTTGTGAACTGAACTAATAGCATTTCCATTATTCATTTGTATGGGGCTTGCTAGTCTGTTTATGAGACATGTGATTAATGTTTCAAATTTCATTAAATGCATGCAAAGCTGATAATTAATAAAATGTTTGTTGTTTTGGAATATACAATATAGATAAGTGCTTGTTATACTCTCGGGACTAAACGGACTCAATCATTTAGGTGGTAATTGGTATTCGTAATCTGCGCTGAAGCCCGGCGCACACTGGTGTAAGTTGCACGCACGCTTGTCATTCGTGTAAATTACGTACAACAAAAATCCTAAGTTTGCGGAAAAATATTCAGGATTTTGGTCACTCGAGTCGTGAACAACGAATATCAAACATGTGTGATATTTTCTTTCATTCATGACAAAAATTCCTGGTGTGCGGCAAACAGCTCATTTTAACTCTGAGCAAAGAAGTGCGCATGCGTGATATCACGTATTGGGGAATATCACGCAAATAGTATATCTGACTGTGGCAGATAATAGTTGATTGATCAATTTTTATCCTGCTATTTCTTTTAGGTTCAGCTCGTTACATAAAAGCCGATACATCCTTCGTTTTCTCCTTCTCCAATAGGGACGACCTTGCACCTTTTAAATCTCCAGTCTACCAAAACAACGCGAACGCAATGTATACCAATAACGGTTATGGTCCTACATTTGGAGGTGGTCATGACATTTACATTGCTAACAACGCTAATGGTGGAACATCGTCCTACACCAACTTCGGTCACACCTACAAACCACCCTCCGATTATAAGTATACCACAAAAGAAGCCAAGCATTTGTTGGCAGGATCCTACAACTTCACTCCGAGTGATGTTGAAGTTTATTATTTTGACAACAGCAAATAGTTTTGTAGCCTGACAGATGGTCGGTTCAATCAAAATAGTGTGTGTTTGATATCGGCTACATAATGTCCGTGAATTAAATTTAGGTTATGTAAGACATATATGTATAAGGTTATGTGTGATATGTAAGGTTATGTATGACATGTAAGGTTATGTAAGACGTGTATGATTATGTATGGTATGTAAGGTTACTAAAATGTGTTTACGTCAAACATTTAAAAAAACAACTGAAATAAAAAGAATGGGGTTTTTGTATTGGCAGTTTCAATGGTGAATTAATTTTGACGTATGAACTATCGGCTGGAGTTATTTTTTTATTTGGATAGAGTAGATTCAAATTAGAAACTACCTGAACATACCAGGATTTTTTCAAAATTTCTCCGATCCTTGTATTTTTGAGGTAGTGGTACCCCTAACACGTACGAAAGTTTTGTTATTACTAGCGATACCTACACTGCCACAGACAGTAACAGTTCTAACTATATAAGATGGGTTATATTGTTTGTTGAATATCACAATTTTAATTTCGTCTGCCATCCATCATCATTGCCATATTCAAATTGTCATTGGAAACGGTACGGTCGGGCCTTGATCTTCTTTCAGTCTTGGTGAATGAATTTTTAGCGCCACCCAGATACAAAAGTGTCTTGCACCTTAATGGCTGTTTTACACTTCAACCGTACCGTAACCATAGCCCATGGAAGGGGACATGACTCCGAAACTCATTAGAATAACAATATAACTCGTTATCTATGTTAGTCAACGTTTATTCATAAATCTGGCCCTTCACCGTCACATGTGTATTGCATTTTTGCCCGACTAACCAATAGCAATGTTTTAGGAAAGTTTCCTATCCGTGACTCGAACAATAGGGTAATTGGAAATTACTATTGGTGGATTTGGCAAAAATACAATACACACGTGACGGTGAAGAATCAGATTTGTGAATAAACGTTGACTTTATATTGTTATTCTTTATAATGAGTTTGACAGCCATCTCCCCTTCGATAGGCTATGCCGTAACGTATCGTAGCATTTTCTTTTTTTTCGAAGTCATTAGTTCCACTTTAATGCTCAGGAAACAAAGAAATACGCTACACTTCGGTACGATACGATTGAAGTGCAAAACGGGCATAACGCTGAAAGTATTTTGTATTAATAAAGGTAAAACAACTGCAATTTGCTCCGTGTATACAGGGTGTCCAAAAACCCCGAAAACTATTGAAATCACTTATTGTTAAAATTGAATGCCCTGCTAAAAAGCTGAACGTAATGATGCGTAAAGGTGCACGTATTAAAATTTAGTTAAGAACATCTCCTTGTAAAGTGCGCAATTTTCTGCTCTTGGCAATTTAAAGCAGCTTCTTAAATAGTTTCTTTATGCATAAAATTTATTTGTGTCAATCATTTATGCACTCGTGGGAACCAACAGAGTGCTAAGGCATTCAAATTCTAACAATTAAATTGTTATTGGTGATTTCAATAGTTTTCGTTTTTTTGGGACACCCATTTAACTAGTATACGTGAAATCTAAACCTGTTTTTGCCATATAGTGCGAGTACTGATAACCTAATTAAGCCAGTAAACAATTTTAATAAAAATCACAGTTGTGATTTACCCTATAACCATGTATACATGCAGGATGTCTCAAAAAAGGAGAGTACTGAACCCTCGGGTGCCTAAACACCAGTGAATCGAATATTATGCATGAAGTTATTTAATAAAAATTTTTTGGTTTCGTTCAACATATGATTATCTGCTGACTAATTTGACGTAGCGCATAAAACAGTAAAAACTCGTTGCCCTTTGGCCTGCTGAACCATTGTTACTCGAACTAACAGTATGATTAATTTGTAACTTGACTTTCTTACCATTTTTGAGGAGTCACTCTCCTTTACGCTATTAGAAGCTACTTTAAATTTCCATGCTGGAGCAGAAAATCTTGGGCTTAATCAAGGCCTGATATTTTAAATATCTAAAAGTCTCCTTTTTTAATATATGCACCATGTCAATATTGCACGCATGCGAGGGTTCAGCATATCAATCAATCAATCAATCAATCAATCAATCAGTCAATCAATCAATCAAACTATCAATCAAGAAATTTATTCAAGGTACCTTAATACAATACATTTAAGATATACAGGGTGTCCCAAAAAACCCGAAAACTATTGAAATAACGTATTGTTAGAATTTGAATGCCTTAACACTCTGCTGAACCCACACATGCATCAAAGCTTGACGGGTTTTATTTCTTACGTCAATATTTAATATATGCACACTTGTCAATATTTTACGCCCTTTGCGTCAGCTTAGCGCTAGGGCATTCAAATTTTAACATTACGTTCAATGTTTTGTGGTTTTTTTGGGACAACCTGTATATAAGAAAAATTCCTCCAACTGGCTCCAAGGAATTCAAATTATATAACAATAGCATAATTTCTAAAGGTCTCCTTTTTAAATTTTACACCATGTTAAATTGCACATGAAAATTCTAATTGAAAGTTAAAACGACTTAGAGATTAGGCCTGACAGTTGTGTCAGTTCGATTAAGAATGATTCAACTGACAACAGAACAAAGAGATTTTACTGTTCGGTTTTACGCGCTGCGTTAAATTAGTCGACAAATAATCATATTTGAAGTGTTGAATGAAACCAAAAACTTTTAAAGTACCATGCATAAAATTCGATTCGATTGTGTTTACGCATCCAAGGGTTCACCATACTGCAGGACCCAGGTATTCAAATTATAACAATAATGTGAATTTCTAAAGGGTTTTTTTCTGATGAGTTCAAGAGTAAGCATAAAAGGCACTCAGTTTCTATCCCATAGTTAAACCGAAGAAGACCTTCAGGAGAAGAACTACTTGGAACTGACATCTTGCTTTTGTTGGAAGTAAGTTTGATGACTATATTCTGTAAGCGCTATTCTTGCCGTGCATGTTCTCATTTTAGATTTTAAGGGTTTAAATGTAGGTACAGCCCGTACAGCACATAGGATACAACGCCTAAAGCTGCCAAATTTGCGGTTTACTGAGCATACATTCAGGGCTTCGCCACAGGATATCCCATATGCCTAAACGTGTAGGGCGTTCAATTAAGGCGATGTTATATAGAGCTAAACAGCGTATTACTGCAATACAAATTTTAACAGCGTTTACAACAAATAATAGTCATCGTGCACCATGCACATGATGTTCGCTTTCATTCCTAGCTTCTGTACAAGTAATGCTCAGCTGATGGCTGTTTTTAACTTTAAGTTATCAAATTTCATTGAACAAGAACTATAGATTTTTGGCGTCTCAGTGTATCCAATACTATGAAAAATTCTGTTCGGTACATCCCGCCCTGACCACCGTAGCTTATTTGAACGGTCGTTTAGATGCATGAGTGGAGTATAGTTATGAAAAAATTTGCAAACCTGATCGCGACCGAATATATAACACGCTGATGTTGATCTTCTTTTCCTTATACTATAACATATTATTCTGTTTGTAGGAACACGCCCAAGTTAATTTGAGATTGACGGAATCGAAAACCACTTCGAAGCGATTTAAGAATGTTCAGGTTGTCAGCAAGTTTCGTCGCGCTTTTGTTCGTAACCGGTAAGTATCCTGATAGATTGTGTATGATTTATCTGTATACATTCTCAGGAGAACAGGTTAAACTATGGTGGAACGCAGCATGATTGTATACTGATTTACAATCTTAATAATTACTCCTTTCGTTAATTAAAACGGCTTCATAATTCATATTTTACCTATACCAATGTGAAAACATGAAAAACTTAAATGAAATTGTACAAACTTAAGCATGCATAATTATAAGTCAAGAAGTAGCTGAAAAGTACCTGTTCTCGGCAAACTTTACCGCAGTTGTCATGGATGGTTTCTGTGGTGAATATACGCGAAAACGTTTATACGAGTTGAAACTTGCTAAATACTGCTTATTCATGCAGTTGACAATATTTATATTGGTAGTCATTAGGAACCTTCCATTAAGCTAGCAGGACGGCAAAGCGAGGACGAATTCTATTCCCACAATGATATTCCTGATCTTGTAAGAAAGAATTTAATAGCCCCACGGGAGTTAGAACGCTGTGTTTGCGACATTTTTACAACGGCACACCAGAGATTTTCACGTCTCTTGTACAACGCAAACATTTCCAACCGCGACAATTTTACCCAGCCGAAAAGCTTTCAACCAGAAATCGTTTGCCTTTAGTATTCTCAAACTGTATTGAATTCATACAGTTGGGCAATGCACAACAACAATTTCACAGAAATTTGTTTGAAGTTTATTTTGCTTGTCGTCGACGCGTTGCCATCATACATCCTTATAATTTAATTGCATGCCAACGCCCTTGTTAATCAGTATAAGCTTTTACCACGCTGCTAATTAGTACACAAGATATACAATATGATCGTGTGCTGGATTTTATATACAGCTAATTCAATTGAGGTTTGTGATGTTACTCTTGAGTGTATATCCATACCGAGCGAGCTTGAAAAATATGCCCGGCCACGGTGGGAATCGAGCCTATACGACCTGAGTACACAACACCAACACAGAAATAATCTAAAAATTGTCCTCTAAAAACATCCAAAACGTCGATCTCTATGAACATTGTGCTTTTCGCGCTCATATGTTCACTATTAAGAGTTGAAATAGTTTATGCATGTATGTTGGCGCATTCATGCGAATAATTTACAGGTATGCATGCATGTTGGTGCATACATCAGACTATTCTAATTCCCAAAGAAGTTCATGAGCAACTTTCCACAAACCATTAACGTTAAAAAGGTTTCGAAATCCAATAAATTCTACCGGGTTTACTATTGAATTGGGTTACACGAGCAAATGAAATCCGAAATGGTTTTCATCATGCAACAGTTCAATGAACATGCATGCATGCATGCCGGGCATTTACACAAAAGAATCTCATTAGATTCTTAGCTAATAAGTTTCAATGCCCTCCCATGCATGTATGTGCACTGAACTGAAACCTGATGAAAGCTTATACGTATAAACAGTGAAATGAAATCATTGATCCTTTGCCTAACCATTCTAAATAAAGCTTATTTAGAATGGGTTTGTCGCTATTCTAAATAATGCATTTACCTTAAAATATCATCTGCATGCATCTGTGTATACCGGTAGTATAATGTCAAATTATTTAATAGCCGAATTATCGCACTGTACTGTATATACTTTCTAGCTAAAATTCTAGCAGAGGACGTTTGTGAAAACAATGGCACACCATTAACTGGAAGTCATCGGAAATGTGATTGCCCAACTGGATTTAAAGGATTTGACTGCAGTGAGAAAGGTGACTAATTTGAATAAGATTAACTTATTGATGAGTAGATCACTTTTAAGAAGACATTTTTTTATAGTCCATTATGCACTCGCAAGTTGCACTAACAATCCAATAGCACCATGCAAAACCAAATACCACCATACAACGCCAACATACAAGCATTAATAACTGTTATTTTATTAATACATCCAGTTACTGTGTGCGACGGAAATCCTTGCAGAAACTCTGCAGTGTGCGTGAACAATGATGATGGTACATTCACGTGCAAATGTCAACCTAACTACGAAGGAATTCTGTGCGAGAAGAAGGGTAAAGTTAAAAATGACTATATGTATTAGTATAATATATTAGTCTGCAAAATACGGCGATCATGCATTTTTAGCGAGATTATGTACAGGTTTTATGCAGCAGATATCGAGATGTTCGTCTATTTCATTGTTTCTTCTCAATTATGTCCGTTTTGGTAACACACACTCTGGTAACATATAGCCTATATATAATTGCTTTGTGGTGTCTATTATGAAAATCACTCGCCATATTGGAAAAGAAGCTCGGTGACTCCCAATTCTTTTCCCCTGCATTATATTTACCTAGAATATCGACTATAACAGGAAAATACAAACTCTGTAGTACCATTTTTTTAAAGGAAAAATGTCGTTTTCTTCGATAAAATTGATTTGGCATTACCGAATTTTTTATTTTTGGCGTGCAATGAGATATAGCACATTGTCTTTTAATCTTTTAAAAATTCGCATTTCCACTGCATGACTTCAGCAATTTGCCTTTCTCTCGCGATCACGGTGCCATCTATTCTCGTTAATCAATGCAGACAATTAATAAAACAATGTGAAAAGCAAATTTTCAAACCAAAATAACCATTTACAAAGCAAATTTACCACTGATCCGCCCAAAAATTATAAAAAGTATAGCTATTATGTGGACTGATCTCGCTCGCATGTAGACTTCGGCGGCAAGAAAGCCACCCAAAAATGGCGGCGTCAGACTCGAGGCTAATTGACATGCAACGCGTTTTATATAACATGTAAAATAGCGCGAGATCGTGTGCGCATATGTACAGTCCTTTCGTTAATAGTCCAGTGGACACGAATGATCACGCTGGTTTGTTCGTATATATCGTAACGTTTTGTTTTAACTATTCTTGTATTATTTTGGGCATTCTTGTATAAGGGATTTTGTGTATCTTAATATATCGAGTCACCTTTTAATTAAGCTGAAAAATCCCGTCTCCTAATGCATATTCGGCGAACATGCATGCATGTTTAAATACTTGCATGCAAATTATATAAATTGAATAATTTTGGGTGCATGAATCTTGTATGTAGTAAAATATTTTCTGATAACCGCGTTGTGTTTTTCAGTTCGTCCATGTGACATGCAGCCGTGTAAAAATAATGGCAATTGTTCAGATGATGGTACAAAATGTTTCAAATGTGAATGTCCTGATGGATTCAAAGGATTTGATTGTTCTAAGAAAGGTTATATACTATATTATATGACTGATATCATATATTAACTATATAATAATGCATGGAGTATATATTGTTTTTTATGGTATATTTATGGTATACTTTTCTATCCACAAACCAATTAAAACGTGTTTTATTATTCGCCATGTTCATGCAAAAATGTTATCAATTTAATTTAATAATAGAGTAATTCACAGTATATAGCCAGTGAATTTAAGTATTATATCAGTATTTGCACTGAAAAGCCGATGCCAAATTTGGGTAAAATAAATCGTGTGTGTATATGTATGTAAATATGTTGAGAAGTAATGAAAATATCAACATTTACTACAATAAATCTCCAAGTAGAGTAATTTAAAATCGCACAATGCTCAAATTAAGCAATTTAGTAATAATTATTCCACACATCGATGCACGGACACGTACTGCATGGCGAGTCCGTAATAGTTTCGAAGTATTTGACCTGTTCACGGATATTAATGCCTAAGAGAATCAATACTATATGAATCATGTTTTTGTCGTCGTTTTTATGAAGCTTGCAATCAATAAATCAAAAATTAATATTTTACACAGTTCTACCATGTGAAGTTTCTCCCTGCCAAAATGGAGGTGTTTGTTCCAACGAAGAAGACGGAAGTTTCAAATGTACCTGTACAACTGGCTTTACAGGTTTGGTGTGTACTAGGAAAGGTAATTGTGTATGTTAAATTTAAAACTAACAATTATTTGAACTATACTAAAACGTAGCACGAATCAAAATATTTCTCTTTTGCATGCGAGATTTGTTCAGGTGTAATCGTGTATAAATAATTTCACATTGAATTAAATGATTGGAAACATATAAATATATCGTGAATTCAGGTAAGGGACAATGTTATTTGCTGAAACTGAAAGCTGAGCCATGCAGTGACTGCATATATAATGTCAAAAGCCGCTTAATTTGGACCAATCCGAATGCAGAAATTGCAATAGCCACTCCACAATTGCTATACTACGGAGAACTATATTTGACAATCATATGTGGCAATCAAATTTGACATGTCTAGTAAAATCTTTTCCACTTCGCCATCGCTTCCGCATACAACCCCCTAACATGCTGTTTATGTGAGGCTGCATGCTAGCCCGGCTATCTGGGTCATTTTGACTGATTTGTGGCACGAATACGCATTCTTTGCGGGAAGAGATGATTTCATTGGAAGATTTCATACTGTAGATTTCGACTTTATTTCACAGTTCTCAACAGAGATCATCGCGGACCAGTCTGCCATTGACACCTTTATCCTTTTCAAAGCAAACCACGTGAAGTTCACATAATTATACTGATGTGTATGCCATTTAATTAATGCACCTAATATGTCTAGTTATCTAATATAGCTATTAAATTTCATTTCACATGTATAGAGACACTTTTCGCTTCTACTGTACTGGAAGGTAACAGCGAGTGGATTGACCAACTTCAGGAATGGCTGCCTTCACAGCTACAGGAGAAGAAAATGAAACTTTGCTACAGAGCTTCAGATAATGGATGGGCATCCAGCACTTTCCACAACTTCTGCGATAACAAAGGACCCACCGTTGTTTTGGTGAAAGTTGGAAAGTATGCTTTCGGTGGATATGCTGCTGCAGCATGGGGAGGTAAGTCCCAATCATCCAAAATCTTTGATACCTTAATTTACCACCATTTTCCAGTTTCTAAATTGTATGTTTGTTGTATTTGGAAGTTTCCTACAACAAGTTATTGACGAATACCTATTTAAATTAACGTTGAAATCTGTGAAGAATGCACGGAAAACGCTTCATTAACAACCACATTTTACACCTTGGTTTTGTTGTTTCACCTAATTAATTATCAACAGTGAGGCAGGTAGTACAAGCACTCAAGTAGCGAAACTAATTGATTCGTATATGAGCTTTTCAAAAGCACTCGTGGTTAATTGTAATGAAGTCTAGAGTTATGATCTGAACTAATAGCATTCCCATTATAAATTTCTATGGGGCTTGCAAGGCTGTTTATGTGACATATGTGCATGATTAATCTTTCAAATTTCATTAAATGCATGCAAAGCTCGGATAATTGATAAAATGTTTGTCGTTTTGGAATATACGGTATAATATTGACAAGTGCTTGTTATACCCTATGCACTTAGCGGACTCAATCCTCTACCTTGTAATTAGTACTTGTAATCTGCACTGAAGCCCGAGAACTGAGTGTAAGTTACACGCACGCTAATTGTCAGTCGTGACCAATGGACCTTTCCCCTTATAACTAAAATTTCGATCTGGACAAAAATTTCATCACAGCTTGAAAGAGCATCACAAAATTAGCAATATTCCAAAGTTTTGTTGCAAAATCTTGTAAAATGCGGATAATATAGCCTTGCGAATTTGCTGTTTTTCAGTCATTTTGTATTACAAACGAGAAATTTACATCCGATTCGGGTGTTGGGGCTGCAATTTCCCGTTTGTAATACAAAATGACTGAAAATTGCAAACTACGCAAGGCTCTATTTTCCTCATTTTACAACATTTCGCAACGAAACTTTGGAATATGACTAATTTTGTGATGCGCTTTCAAGCTGTGATGAAATATTTGTCTAGACTTGCCTAGATCAAAATTTTGGTTATAAAGGCCTGATTCCACACGCGCCGCTTTTTCTCGGCGGAATGCGAAATATTTCGCATGTTTCTTTTGAATTGTGAGCAATCGAGTAGAAATAATTTATTCGAGTGGTCGCAATTCAAAAGAAACAGGCGAAATAATTCGCCTTTCGCCGACAAAAAGCGCCCGTGGAATCGGGCCTTAAGGGGAAAGGTCTATTACGTGCCACAAAAATCCTAGTGTGCGGAAAAAATATTCAGGAGTTTTGTCACTCGTGTCGTGAACAACAAATGTCAACGTGATATTTTCTGTCATTTGTATAAAGAAATTCCTACTGTGCGGCAATTAAACGGCTCATGCATTGCAACTCATCGCGACAAAGAAGTGCGCATGCGTGATATCACTCATTGGGGAAAATCACGCAAATAGTATCTATTACTTTTAAAGTTTGTTCGTTCGCGGCAAGCAGGTATATCAATCGTGTTTCGATCGCTACTCTGGTTTAAATAAATTATTAAAAAGCCAGTCGAATTGCAATCAAGACCTAACGTTTCGACACTCCAGTCTAGTGTCTTTATCAGGGGTGATCCAAAGATGCAAACACGAGATTGCGTGGGAAAGTAATTACCATAAACAATCGCTATGGTCAAAGACTTTGCCTAGAAGCGTGGCATATAAATACGAGTAATCATGCTTTGAATAGGGATGACTGTGCCTATTTGCCAGAGGAATATATGATCTCATTGGCAGGAGTGACTCGTCCCTTGGGTATGTAAGAAGCCACGATTGCATCTTTAGATCACCCCTGATGAAGACACTAGACTGGAGTGTCGAAACGTTGGGTCTTGATTACAAATCTACTGGGCTTTGTAATTATTTATTTAAACCAGAATAGCGAGCGAAACATGAGTATCTATTACTGTGGCAGACCATAGTTGATTGATCAATTTTTATCCTGCAATTTCTTTTAGGTTCAGCTCGTTACATAAAAGCCGATACATCCTTCGTTTTCTCCTTCTCCAATAGAGACGACCTTGCACCTTTTAAATCTCCAGTCTACCAAAACAACGCGAACGCAATGTATACCAATAACGGTTATGGTCCTACATTTGGAGGTGGTCATGACATTCACATTGCTAACAACGCTAATGGTGGAACATCGTCCTACACCAACTTTGGTCACACCTACAAACCACCCTCCGATTATAAGTATACCACAAAAGAAGCTAAACAGTTGTTGGCAGGATCCTACAACTTCACTCCGAGTGATGTTGAAGTTTATTATTTTGACAACGGCAAATAGATTTGTAGGACAGATGGTCGGCTCTATCGAAATAGCGTGTGTTTGCTATCGGTCACATAAAGTCCATATTTGGTTATATGAGACATATATGTATAAGGTTACGTATGACATGTAAGGTTATGTATGAGATGTAAGGTTATGTATGAGATGTAAGGTTATGTAAAACATGTGAGGTTACTAAAATATGTGTGTTTCAAACATGTAAAAAAAACAACTGAAATAAAATGAATGCCTTTCATTCGTATTGGCAGTTTCAATGGTGAATTAAGTTTGCGGTACGAACTATCGGCTGGAGTTATTTCTTAAATTCACCCGAGTACATAACACCAACACACACAAAAATCATGATTACTATAGATTGCTTTGATATCGAAAGAACTATAGACTCGTTTCCGAAATGGCGAAATAGCAGTTGGCAGAGCATTGGGCTAGTATTCCAAAGGTCGTAGGTTCGATTCCCATCGTGGCCAGCCATACTTTTCAAGTCTGCCCGGTGTGGATATACACTCAGAGTAACATCACAAACATAAAATCTTTCGTTGGTAGGGATACATAACTACGAAAATACCAGGAACTTTTTAAAATTTCTTCTTGTATTTTTCAGGTAGTTGCACCCCTGCCAACGAAAGTTTTGTTATTGTTAGCACTAACTATACACTGCCGCAGACCGTAACAGTTCTAACTAGATGTGTTTACTGTTTGTTGAATATCACAATTTTTAAAGCACAGTTCAGCCTTTTGAATGATGGTTTTTAAGGCGAATTTCAGCACTATTATTTGAAAAAACTAACTAGGAAAATCAATTATACATAATTCAAGATCAGTATAATATATAAACTCGATGTTTTAGCAATATGAATAGTATGCTTAATTGATTTTCCTAGTTAGTTTTTTCAATTAAAAGGGCTAAAATGCGCCGTAAAAACCATGCATCATTTAAAAGGCTGAACTGTGCCTTTAATTTCGTCTGCCATAAATCATTATTGCCATATTCAAATTGTGATTGCAAACAGTCCGTTCTTGACTTCAAATGTTTGTTTAATCCCAGCCCAGATCGATGCAAAAGAGTATTGTATGCTATACGTACTAGCATTTGCTTTTGTGTTGAATTCATTAGTTCCACTTTGGTGCTCGGGAAACAAAGAAATACGTTACTTCGATACGATACGATTGAAGTGGAAAAAGTATTTTGTATTAATAAAGGTAAAATAATTTATTCAGTCTCTGCACTTTCTTTGACTAGGTGGTTTTTATCGTGCAACGTCTCTGAAAATGCGAGATCTGGATCGCTGAGTTTTTTTATTCTTCATACGTTACAGACTTACGATATGTATAAATACTGTTGTCTATACAATAGCGCATCGCATCCTCCGAGACTATGTGCATTTATGGATAACGTTTGTATTTGTGAGTGACACTTGTGTTTCATTGGACACTACGGAAAAATCTCCTCAGGATAACGATTCAACTTAATATTAGCAGAAGTCGACTTGCATGGGGAAGTCTACCTTTCACGCTTTGCGTTTGCGGTTCACGATTTGTATTACTGTATTACACCATATAGCACGTATGTCGTCATTTTCACGTCAGTGTGAACGCCTGCCAGACTTTTTGTTTAATTATAAGCATGTATGACAGCAACGTGTCGGCGACGCAAATTTTTTTTCCGTAGACAGTCGGACTCCTCATTGATAGTCGGACGCATCATTGATCCGCGTCCAGGCCTCCGCGCGTTATCGATCGATCCCTTCGTACTCTGCATAACCCCCTGGTATACCATATGTCCATCATTCCGCGTTGTTCCAGTCTTCGACCACGTGTAGAAAGATTTTCTTCGCGATGCTATAGCAAATCTACAAACTTTGTTTTTCTGGTTCCGAAAATACTCAAGAACTGTTATTGCGAATTAAAACTATATACCATCCTAATTGAACAGAATCAGTATAAGATAACTAGCGTGCAAGGAAATATTGGAAGATTCAAAGAGACCATCAAAACCACTTTCCACAAATAGAAGTATTGCAGAATACCCGTCCACTAGTAATATCATATCATGTAGCCCAGCCACATTTCACTGGATATGTATATACCAGATCTTATTGCCTGATTCTAATACACACAAACTAATTACTAAGACAATATTACGAATTGATACAATAAAAGAAATATCATGCAAGACTTTTAATGTTTAATATTATTATGCTTATTATGCTTTATAATATAATTTTTTTTCTCCCAGCGACGCTAATTAATCATAATCTGTCAAACACCAATGTCCGGTTGTGAGGAACATATTTACATATTACACCACATTTAACTATTTAAGCTCTCTATAGCATGAGAATTTAATCTATTAATAATCTATTATTAATCTATTAATGTTAACTGTCGCCTTGATCTCAAAATAACTACTTGACTGCGTATCCACGTATCCGCTAAAATATAGAGCTACCTATAGTATGAGAATTTGATCTAATGCTAATCTAACTGTATGCCTCGTTCTCAAAATAACCGACTTGACTGCGTATCACGCGTATCCACTAGAATATATAGAGCTACCTTTAACACTATGACAATTTAATCTATTCATGCTAAGTCAGTGTATGCCTCGTAGCTACCTTTACCACCATGGGATTTTAATCTATCATTTACTAGACTATGAGACTATCAATGTATTTATTATTAATCTATTGAGAATAAATATAGATGTATTAATACATCGTGTCCATGTTTGAAAGGCATAGCTTAAAAAGTCTAAAAAGTGGACGGGTATTCTGCAATCGCTCCGAAAAGAGTTACAAAAAAAAACAGTTGCAAAAGTAAAGAAAAGCAAGTGGAAATGGCGAATATAACTTAATAAAATATGTTAGATGTCATCACCACACAAGATATGAAGCCCAGGGCCGTCCTCAGGAAATTCTTCAGGGGGGTGTAATAAGGTCAATTCAACCGACTGGTTCAAAAAAATTTTTTCCTGATCAAAAAATTTTTGTCGACCCCCCCCCCGTCGCCAAAAAAATTTCGGTCAGTGTACCATTTTAGGGGTCCAAAAATTTTTCCGGACGTACAAAAATTTTCCGGAACATTCAAAAATTTTCCGCACATAACAAATTTTCAACATTTTTTTACATTTTTCCAAAATTTTTACATTTTTCCTCAAAATTTTCCTAAAATTCCCACCACGTTCTTGCCCTTTGCGCCAAAAATATTTAACCCAAATAGCAGTTCTACCGACTGAATAGCAGTCCTGCCGACTGAATACAATTACTGGGGGGGGGGTGTCACACCCCCCCACACCCCCCCGTAGCTCCGGGCCTGATGAAGCCACAATGTGTCCTGCTCAGATTTTGACATCTCAACCAAACAATACAATATTTTGAAATCACCAGTTTCGTGCGCAAGACACACTGGGAAGGCGCATCTGATAAGAAGAGTATCCACTGAATATTTTGTTTAAGGGCGCGGGTCAATGATGCGTCCGACTATCAATGAGGAGTCCGACTGTCTACGGAAAAAAAATTTGCGTCGGCGACGCAAATTTCGAACTCGTAGACGGTCGGACACCTCCGAGATGGTCGGACACCTCAATTTTCTGCGCCCGCAAGTAGTTGTGAGCAGCGGAAATACCAAAATACATGTTAAACTTTGAATTTTCGAGGGAAAACCCTTGTGCCTCATGTTCGCCAAAAGCACTAATGCGGTTTCCTTTTGCCGGATGTAAATAGCCGAGCGGAATTAGTACCCTCGCCCCGGCATCGGAGACCAACACTTCTTTAGGGTGATGGTGGGATAGGAATGCCGAGGTGGGATATACGGGTACATTTTGGGACACCGCACATGACAACAACGAAGCAATTAAAGATGGACGCGTGTTGTTCTTTTGTCATTTTGTAAATTTGCGACTTTATGGCAAAATTTACAACATTTTGTGCATATAAATATAAAGTAGATCCAGACTATAAAGATTTGGATCTGAGGTGAAAGTATGAGGCGACTTGGCAGTGAATTGAGACAAAGGAAACATCTTAAAGTCATACAAGAATTAGATGCATTTCCCAAAGTACCAGAAAGTTATCAAAAGACCACAGCTAGCGGCGGAACAGGTTATATTTTAACACATGTTCATTTTTGCTTTGTTCAATTTATTATAAATATAAAACAGGATTGATGTACATTATAGGCTGAAAGCAAATGTATACATTAATATAAGCTTGAGGGGTTTGTTAAATTGTAGATGGAAATTAATCAAATTATCGAGTTCCTGTGATTAAAATATTGATATTTATAAACTTGGTGAACAAGCCATGTGCATATAAATTGCTCAGGATGGGTCGTTGCGTTTTAAATTTCCGATTACCCCTGGTTTGCACATTTTTAAGGCACAAAGCTGATTCCTGTAGGTTATGCATGAGTCAATTCCAGGAGTAACCATCCCCCCGGGAACACACCTGGGAATTTGATTTGATTGGTTATGATAGTGTAAATGCCCGGGTGCCGGGACACAACTTGAAGACTAATGCACGGCCCCTGGGCAAGCTGAGAGTGGAAAATGCCCCACCCCGGGGACGATTTTACAGTCGATTTCACAAAACTTTGACCACAAATGTTTGGAACTTCATTGTGAAGTTCGCAAGTTTGTTGCGAAGTTCGGAAGCTCATATTAGAATTCACAAGCCAATTTGTAAACAAAGTCCCTAATTGGTCCATGAAGTAAAAGAAGCCAATCAAATGCGTAGCTTTATACGAACTGGTTTGTGAATCTCATTATGAACTTTTGAACTTCGCAACAATCTTGTGAACTTCGCAACGAAGTTCGGAGAATTTGTGGTCAAAATTTCGTGAAATCGACTGTAAACGTTAATTAAACTTTTAATGGCATATAATCATAGTGATTTATTAAATTATAGTATTAAACTGCTATGGAATATTATAAAACATAAACCTTTAATAGTTCGCTTATTCTTACAATAAATTTCACGCCACCTTGACCACGAGGGCGCAAAATACGATCAGCGCATCCACATGCGTGCCTGAAACTAGGTTTTGCTGCCTTAAAATTTGTGGGTGGGATTCTGGGCAACCATTTGTCAAATCCCTGGGGTCCTCCAATACCCGGCCCCCGTGTACATAAATGAAAGGCAAATTCCCGACCCCCGTGAACTGTCTATTGGGCAAATTCCCGGGGGTGTCCCGGGGGGGGGGGGGATGGTTACTCCAGGAATTGACTCATGCATTATTTTCTCTTGAAAACCTACGCTAGGTATGATATTACAGTCAAACCAGATGTTCTGGTCCCCTGAATATTGCAATATTGTTGGGAATATTGCAATTTTGATTTGCAAGATTGCTCTGAGCAAGTTCGACGTGATCAAATTGCAAGCTGAAATTCACAACCAGATTTGTGAAGAAAGTCTCTGATTTGCTACTAGTAGCCAAGAAGAACCAATCCATTTGCACTCGCCCGCTGACGAGTAAAATCGTCTGGCATTAGACAGAGTAAAATAATAAAATGGGGCGCATTGCCACTTATAGGGTTAAAAGTTACGATTTGAAGCGACAAGTGAAGCTTGTTTTTACAAGCTTTAATATTTCCAAGTTCCACTGCATGTGTATTGCTTGCTAGATCTTGTTCGCTGCCCCCTCCCGCACACACATTGTTGTCATAATATTTGCATGAATTAGAAAATCGTTCCATCTTGAAGAGAACTGGGGTGTGGGGGGATGTGTCCTTTCCAACCTCCCATGGTGCTGTCACTGCAGCTAACCCTAACCCTGGTTTGGAATGACCACCTAGCGCCCTCCAAATTAAAATCTGGCATTCACCCAGAAAACCTAGGGCCAAAAAAAAAATATGTGGGTTTCTGGTTTCCTCTTGTAAAAACTTAGGTAGGGTAGGTCAGTTTTAAGTTTTTTTCTTAAACTTTTTTTTTAATTTTCCTAACAACCAGATGCCATTTTGTTTAGTCAGTGCTTCCACGTCCAAACATAAATTTCCCTAATATTGCCTCAAATTTTCATTTTCCACAAACATTTTGCTCTAAGTGGAAACACTTACAAGCGTGATCCAATAAAAAAGTTTAGGGTCGGGATTTCAACGTCCAAAAGCTAGGTAGGGTCGGGAAACCGGAAACCCACATATTTTTTTATTTGGCCTAGTATCCCAAGTTTGTACTGTACTTTGAGTTGGATTCCAATCAAATCTCGATAAATCAAACAGCTCTGAGCGTTTTGACTTTTGTTTGCGGCCGACGCTACTTTTGCGATAATTCAATGAAAAATATATGTCTAGTCTCAGCAACATTTTTGACAGCAAGTATGGCATTCCAGAAGTCAATCAATCTATTACTACTTTATAGATTCACCAGTTCTTGCTTCAAATCATGAACAACAGTCATTGTGCAGTTTCACGTTCAGTGTGATTTCAAAGTGGAACCATTTACGGTTCTTGCCATCTACAGCATAATAACTCGATTGACTTGTGGTTGGTGTACTTGTTGTCAAAAATATCGCTTGCTTAAGCTCTTTACTTTAAATGGTATAAATTCGACATAGATGAAGTGTAAACAGGGGTCGAAATTTAAATTTTTTGTACTATACAGCCGCAATAGTAGATTTTTGTATTTACTATTCCGTCTGAAGATCCACTATTCCTTAATGTACTGTTTCTGATTTTCATGAAATCATGGCATTGCGCTGTACAGTGATGAACAAGTTATTAATAAAAAACAAAGTTCAAACACTGAAATGAACTTGCGAACTTTGTTGCGAAGTTCACGGCCAATTTCCGAACTTGGAAACGTAATCGGCAAGTTCGCAACAAACTTGGGAATAATATTGCTGCAAATAAATTAGAATACGCAAGTACTGCAAGCGAACAAGAACTTAGCTACGAAATGGAACAGTACTTGGCTCAAAGTCTGGTATAAAGTGATATATTATAAGATCAGGAAAACCCTTGCTTGTCGATATTTGGTACCACAATTTTTTCTTACTATACATTAAGTCAAACGGAATACTGTGATCATGAAGTTTACTATTCCGGCATGCATTTCAGTATATTCGGAATAGCGGGAATTTCGACCCCTGGTAAAATAAGACCTGCTTTCCACCACAACAAGGCGACGTGTAAACAAAGGTCAAACATAGTGATTCCTTACTGTATGTACCGTTCTCATTTCTGTCATAAACAATAATTATTGTAATTGTTTAATTATTTATTTTTATTGTAAGTTATACTTAAAATATACAATCATGTACAGTACTTACGGTAATAAACATGTTTAAGCATAATTATCGTAAAATGTTCTGTTCTTTTTCAGTTTCAATTCTCACCTTCCTTTTCATTGGCATATTGATCATCTCAGAATTTCAATATTACCGAGCAACAGACATTCAATACAACTATGAAGTGGATACTGATTCGGACAGGTATAATATACTGTGCAGTCTTATTGAAATGACAAACCTACATGTATGTACAAGTTAACACGTATGTGTGCAAAAGTATAAAGGTTGCAATAGACCTTTTTAAAAAGCCTGCCTTGTGATTGGTTTGCGGATAAAGGAAAACCCCGCACAGCCATTTGGCTTGCCTGATTGGCCAAACGATCATATTTATCCATAAACTATGTCTCAAGGCAGACTTTTTAAAAAGGTCTATTCCTGAACAATGTATTATATTTCATCACTTCCCGTTCCCTACTACCTATATTTGCAATCTATAGAAAATTACATTTGCTACAAATATAGGTTACCAACTTGATTTGTGGTAAATCTCAGTTTTTAAAACTTTGAAGCCTAGATTCTGCCCAAATATGCTTATTAATAATACCCTGCCTGCAGTGCCAAGACTTTCTTATTTCTGTAAGTTCATTGTTAGAGTTTTGTAACATCCTGTAGTCAGATTTACTATTAACAGGCTTTCAGAGTTATTGGTGGGCATATATGGTTGCCACTCTTTCCAATGTTTGCCATGCACTGACATGTCGTAATTTCCTCCAGCTGATGGGAGGAAACCGGAGTACCGGATCAAGGCTATGGCCATGGTTGTCAAAGAAAGTTATTATTAAGCCCTAAATAAAACAAATAGAACTTCTAAAGCGTGAAATAGTTACAGTGTCTTACAATGAAAGAGCTTATTATAAATAACAATTTCCTTTATGCAGTTTGCGATGAACACGATATAGGATGAACACGCATGTGTATGATTGCATGGCGACAAAAACTTGTGATGAATATGTTTGCGATGTTACTCTGAGTGCATATCCACACCGGGCGAGCTTGAAAAATATGCCCGGCCACGGTGGGATTCGAACCTACGACCTTTGGAATACCAGGTCGTAGGTTCGAATCCCACCGTGGCCGGGCATATTTTTCAAGCTCGCCCGGTGTGGATATGCACTCAGAGTAACATCGCAAACATATTATTCACCTGAGTACACAACACCAACACAGAAAAATTGTGATGAATAGTTTAATAAAGAACTAATTATTTTCCTTTGACAGTAAACTACAGATCAATGTTGACCTTACAATTGCTATGAAATGCCAAGGTAAGAATCTAGCTAGTGATTGACCGATAATCGGTATCGGTATCAGGCCGATTTTTGCCTTATCGGTAGACAATCGGAATCAGTATAGAATTATCTATATTTCCGATTGTCTAAAACCGATTGCTGAGAAAATGCACACTTTAAAAATTATATGTACTGCACGTTGATACACGTCGCGTTTTAACGCAATATGTTTGGTCATCATCTACACCTGCTGGTTAGTTGATTATAACAGTGAAAGGCTATAAAACTATAGAAATCGTCTTTCTAAAGAACGAGTCACGAACAATGATCATTTTTGTTTCTGAAAGCCAATCCCAAAACATGATCATTTTAGGTAGGTCTTTACCCAATATGTTAAAGAAAATGCGTGAAGCGTGCCATTTACTAACAGTTTCACTTTTAACGATCTTTGGTTGCGGTAACATGTTGAATGATGTCACCTTCACTCGGTCGTCTGATATTATGATGTCATTATAAAATCGGTGTCTGGCAGCTAGATTGTGGCATGCAGGCCTCGAAATAGATCTGGACGTTATACCGGTCATTATGACCGGTGGATCACTAAATTTACCGGTCACAGCGGAGTTTATGCCGGTCATTGTCACTCCTTGGCTTCTTTTTACCCTGCATTCCAGGGTTTTTTGTTTTGTTTTTTTTTAATTGATAATTGATAATTTAATAAAATACCGATTTGTAACTTAAATTACATCAGTAAAAAGTCTCATTATACTACAATAGAATATCTAGATGCATAAAATTATTCATAACTTCAGTTGAAAAAGTTATAGAGTTCAAATTTAAAAATATTAAAAATATTAAAATTATGGTCTATTCATATGTGAAACCATCTGTGGAAAAAACGATTTCATAAATCTGTCCGTTTTACAACTATAGTTATTATAATCGCTTCCATAACGTGTATTATAGTTATGTTCAAGTTTAGGCGGTAAGAGGTCACCCAATTTGTCTCCATGTGCATTTTTAACAAAAAAACGTTCGCATAATAATCGCCGCCGATCTTTCAGTAAGGGTATACCAGTAATACTGCAAGCTTCTCTATAAGTAGCGAATGGCAAGACAATACGCAGAGCCCGCTTCTGGAGTTTTTCGATATCTTCACTTAGGTATTCTGTAATATTGAAGTGCCAAACTTGGCAGGCATATTCGAGTACTGGTCTGATAATGGTGCAGTATACCAAAATTAGAATGCTATTGTCGGCATTTGATCGTTTTAACAACCTTAGCATATAAAGGCGTTTTCCCGCTTTTTTAACAATATGGTTCACATGCTCGTTCCATTTCAAATCATCTTGGATTGAGAGACCAAGAATTCGGGCAGATTTTACCCGCTCAATACCAACGTTATTTATAGTTAACGGTACAAACTCATGTTTTTCTCTTGCAAAGTCAATTACCATTTCCTTACATTTGCCGATGTTGAGCTTCATATTATTAACTTCACACCAATTATAGATAACATTCACTAGATCTTGTAGTTCACTACTCTCAGTTGATGTAACTCGTTCAGCAAACGTACTGTCATCAACATACTTCCATCTATCGCTCCAATCAATAAGAAGATCATTTATCATAACAAGGAACAAAGCCGGCCCTAACACCGACCCTTGCGGCACTCCACCGTTTAACGTTTGCCAGTCCGAATGACAGTTAGCCAACTTGACTCGTTGTTTACGATCAGAGAGAAAACTTCTAATCCAATTTATAATGGTTTGGGAAACACTCATTTGTTGTAGCTTATTCACCAGTATGTTGTGATCTATTCGATCAAAAGCTTTTTCAAAATCAAGCAAGAATACTCTCACCGCATTGCTTGAAGCATCTGTAGCACTCAGGAGGTGATGGATCAGGCTCAGTAGGGCATGGGTGGCCGAGAAATTTTTGACGGAGCCAAACTGCCGCGTATCAATCTTTGCACCAATTGACTTGAGTAACCAGTCTGTAACAAACCGTTCGCAAATTTTGGATAAAGTGCGGGTAAGTGAGATAGGGCGCAAATCTTTAGAAATGTCTTTAGGGACTGATTTTTTTGGAACAGGGATAACGTTCGCTTTTTTCCACATTGAGGGTACAACTGCATTTTGAATCGAAGCGTTGAAAATCGATGCCACAGGGGAAGAAAGAACGTATGCATAAGATTTAAGCACCCAATTAGGTATTCCGTCAGGACCAGGTGATTTGGAAACGGGGATGGCGGACAATTTACAGTATACATCTTTTTCTTCGATAATAAACTGTGGAAGGATACTTGTACTGCCATTTTCAATTAGGTCATCAACTGGAGACTTATTCAAGGGAGGAATATCTTGGGTTTGATTAATAGGTTTGCGCAAATCCCCGTTGACAGACAACCCAACTTGCGTGACGTTGTAGTGATGAAAGTTGAAGGCGTTTTTGACATAACTACCGTGAAAAGCCTCGCTATGAACTAAAGCTATTACAACACGTTTCGGTAACACACCTAGGAATACATTTTCCCGATCTAAAGACAGCAGACCTTGCGGAATTGCTATAGATTTCACCTCCACTCTTGAAATGGGATATTTTGCCGTTGTTTTGTCCAAAAACTTTTCGTGATCTAAGCGAAGGGTTGGACTTACACTCACGCGACGCACGCGCAGCACGGCTTCTTCAATCAGAACTTTATATGCCGGATCTTCACCACCTGCCATTAAGCAAAAACTGTTCGCAGATCTGACCAATTTAACTTTAATGTCGACTCCTGGAATAATCAGGCGTTCTTGAAAGCATATGTCCGCATGTAAAGGCCCAGACATATCACAACTTCTGCTTGTCGCTACAAAACCGTGTCGCTTTTTTAAACCCATGTTTGCATTAGCATCGAGCGCTCCTGGGTTATGGACATCCATTTTACCAGCAGTATCCATATAGAATAAACTAGTTTGCATACGCGATCTCATGGCTGCCGGACCGAAGTTAAGTAATGTCTCGATCATGGCGCGGTAAGAATAAGTTGTTGCGCTTGCCGTAATCAATTTATCGTTGAGTGAAAAGTTCACTTGACTAAACAGCGATTGCAAGAATAGATTCTGCGGACCGACTTGATCATCACCTCCGATGTTCTCTCCATCAGCGGCTTTTACTTTAACTTTTACGTACAGTTGCATGCGACTAGGGTCTACATAATCTTCTCCATTGCCCGGAACAAAAAATTCGATAGGTGCTGAATCTTCACCAAGTGTTGACACCGGATAATAATCCACAAATTTACTTTTCTCGACCGCCACTTGCGTGGGTGGAACGCTAAATAGACTTAATTCATCTTTACTACAGGCTTCGGAATCGTAATGGATAGGCTTCAGCATCGTTTAGTTACCAAATATATCGCTGTACGCCAACTTTTTTTTGGTCTTTGACTTAGGTATGTTCGCCTTGCGAGGTTTTTTCGACTGACTGACAGTTCTAACTTTGCCTTTCCTTTTAATCCCCCTGCCATTACCACTTTGCATGTTTGATTGAGTGTGACTAATTGCTTTTTGTTTCATATTTCCAGCTGCCTCGCGTAAACGACTCGCGGTTGCCGTTTTTATATTTTTCCCACTAAGTAAATCTTCCCCAATGGCGACACCTGTCTTTAGGGCCTCTCGACCTACTTCTTTACCTCCCCGAATTAAATACGGAACTGCGCTGCGAAATAATCTTCTAAAAATTTCTCCTAAACCATTCCCTGTTTGTGTTCGAAATCTACCAAATCCTCTTTGTCTTCTTGCTCCTGAAAAGACTGGCAGAGCGCCACCGGTTTGCCACTGTTGCATATTAAAAGTATATTGAATGGTTTGGTCGAAGGTGAAGTGTACAGATTGACCGACCGTACTCAAATGGCACTCGTCTCCCTGACTCGTCCGTTATATGTACTTCCAATGTTTCAAATCGTTTCGTACCGATTGGAATATATAACGGATTCTGGTACGTTTTTGTAATTGTATCACCGTAGTTTCCCTTAATTTGAACTGCACGCAGCAACGGCACTTTTTTGTCACCAACAATTTGATCGCTCACAATGTTACAATACACAAACATGGATGAGAATCCTGCATTAATATCTGCTGCATAGAGGGATGTTGTTTTCTTTGTGACATAACAGTCTTGATCAAAACCTAACACTGCAGCAATATCACCTGTGAACCAGACGCTCGCTTGCTTTTTCACATCTATCGTTACTTTACGTGTGCGCCGATTATAGGTAAACTTAATTTTGTCTTGAACATCTTTCGACAGGCTTCCGTTTAAATTTTGACAAAATCAAGTATGCTCTCGTAATGCCCGCTGTCGATTATCGGTGTATGTCGTTCACTCCCCACCATATAGATAAATGTTTGTTGTGTACCATGTCGTATTGTACTCCATGTATTCGAGTATTGAATTTCAACAAGAGCTACCTCCCAATCGCCTGTGAGGGAAATCGTTTCTGGAAGTTTCACATTGAAATTCGCCACTGTGTTTGAAGGGAAAATGTCCATACAGCTATTGTTAGGTAAAGTTAAGAAAAAGGGTTTCAACCTTTCCATCACGGCTGTTGACGTGTCACTAAACTTATTTTATCAGTGTAATGTCTTTTTCATCTACCCAACTATTGAATTTTGCTGGGTAATTTTTCCAGCTTACGAGATATTGTTTGTGTCCGTTTCTTGTTCGGGAGCGAAGAATGCTGTTCACTGTGTACAGGTCGTCTTTTTTAATCACTTTCTGGAGTTCATGCTCGTAAAATATACCATCAAGTATTTCGTTTTCATAATCCTTGATTTTGTACACTGGGGGATCTCGCGCAATCTGTTCAGCTATGGTGAAGTTTTCCCCTGTCCATCCCTGATTGTAAGCCTTCTCAAATTGCCTTCTTGTCTTACTAATTTTGACTAAATCACCTATGTTAAATTTGAACTTGACTTTAGGTTGTTTCTTTCCATAGAGCGTTTGTCTGACTTTGAATTCATTTTCCCTTGTAACATTAGCTGGCATTTCCTTGATCGAGCGATGAACAGTATGGTTGTACGCGTGTACTAACTGTTGTAGCGTATCGATATAACGGACAGTATTATTCGCCGTGAAATAACGATATATTTTCTGCTTCAATGTTCGTATAAACCTTTCGGCTATGCTGGCTTTGGTTTCACTGTTCGTGGTGAAAAAGTGAATGCCATATTGCCGCATGAGATTTCGAAATTGCGAATTCAAAAACTCTGTGCCTTGATCTGTGTGAAGATAGTTAGGCACGCGCCCTTCTTTCAAAACTTCACGAAAAGCTCGAGTAACAACTGGAACAGTTTTATTTTTTTGGGGTCTGACCCAAGCATATTTACTAAAACAGTCGATACAAACAAGTAGGAATCTATAGTTGTCGTTTTGTGTGCTTAAAGATTGAAAGTCTGCTAAATCCGCTTCAAATTGGTCATCGATGCCGGCAACAAAAACTCTAGTGCGAGGGTAATTTTTACGAACAGGTTTGTGTAAACTGTACGTTTCTTGCGAGCGCAACCATTCACGCACGTCATTTCGACTTATATTCAATGTTCTTTGTCGCACTTGCTGCGCGGTAAAGTTTCTCTAAACCACCAAAACTAGCTTCGTGTTTGGGGTTGTAGTAAATTTTGCTGAGAAGCGTTTCCCTCCTCTTTTCCATCGAGCTCTGATTTGTATATCAAAACACGTCCACTACAGCAAGTACAAAGACAGCGAATGCGTTTGAGAAACTCACGCAGTTCTATACTAGGTGTTTGCGGCTGTCCAAAACAATTTCCCATGTTGACATGACAAGCTTGACAGGAGAAATGAACACTGTGTCGTATTGCAACGCGTTTTTAAGACATTCAGTCACTGGTCGAAATGTTGTGCTTTGTGGTACTCGTTGTTTTATTGAATTTATCGGCCGTTTTGACGTGCCCAAGGTCTTGCACGTGCTCGACGAGTATAAAAATGATTAATTGTGCGAACGGTGGTTTCACGCACCTTCCGCGTGGACTAAAAGGTGATGGACGGTATCCGACTTTGATAATGATACACAACCAAATTAATACACTAACGGAGAAGGACATGGACGACTTACACGGGTTTAAAGAAGTGGATATGAGGGACAATCCCTTAAACTGTACATTACTACATGCTTTAGATTATAAAATGATTATATTGAGTGACTGTATTTCCAAGTTTCTTAGTACGAAACCTACGGTTACAAAGTTTAACCACAGTACCGCAAAACACGATTCGGATCGCTTGAGCCGAACTGAACCCTCCACGAACAAAACATGGAAAAAGGAAGGGGGAAAAATGCTATGGCTGATCGCGATTTTACCGCTGGTGATTGTCCTAGCAGTGTGCGTGTTCCTGATACGGCGCAGGTTTCTACTACAAAGGCAACGCGTCATTCGTTCCAATCCTATAGAACTTTACCCTCTTAGGCATGAAGAAGAAGACGAAGTAATTTTATTTCAACTGAAAGAAAAACGAATACAACATTAGCCAACAATCCTCAAAATCTATCAAACTTTTACAAACTTTTTATAGACAATTATATTTTACTTTGCGCTATACCTAAAATATCCGTGTTCTTTCCCCTTCCCCCTATGAAAGTAACAGACATAATCTCTCTGCAACTCGGACATCCACAAAAACCTGCGTCACCGGTACATCTCGGTTCTTTCTGTTTCTTAATTGTTACGGTATTTAAAACATTGATTCTACCATATTGTTCGTTATTTATCAAACAGTTCGTTTTAGCGTTCTCACAAATCATTCTAATCGATTTAAAGTGACATGTAAACCAATCCTTTCCCGATTCATAAACTTCTAAATCCACTGCATCCATTCCATTAAACAATCTGTAAATCTGACATCCGTGTAATGTAAAACTTGCTGCACAGTATAAAGGAGTATAAAACGTTACTTCAAAAAGATCCATAGCCATAATCAATCTAATTACTTAGTTCTCTCTGTGAAAGCTGTGTAAAGACTACGATCTTGTTCAGGTCAGCATAAACGGGCAATGTCGTAAAAAATACGACGTGTTCAGCCATGTAGGACAGTTAATGACTTTTGCCATTCAACCCGGATTAGTGATATTCAAATTTCGCCAGGTTATTAGTTGTGTAACCATGCAATTAAGCGTTGTATCCAAGATTGTTTTATTTCAAAGCTGGCTATATCGACTTGTTTTAATTCCCATAGACAGATTCTTACGGCTTCTTGCACAATTTCAGCGTCACAAAAATCACTCACTTTAAAAACTAAAGTCAAGTAAGCCATAATTCTACCAAAATTTGAAGGTTCTAACTCCTGATAGATCACACACAAATTTTCAAGTATGTTCTCTCTCAATACGAGCTATCATGCTTTCAAATAAACCCTCATGCTCTTCCAAAAGCACTTTTAAACGAAAACGAAAAGTATTCTCACTCAATTCAATGTTATTTTCCTTCAAAACCGCCATTATTAACCCTTCAGCCATATTTTCACTTAAAAAACTTCTAACATTTATATCTGCTCTCCTTGCTCTGGCATCTCGAACCAGAATGACACTCCGAAACTAGCTCGCCTTGTTTTGCGACAGGAATAAATTAACTCTGAAAATAGCTCGCCTTGTTTCGTGACAGGAATAAATTTTCATCACGAAACAAAATGGCGCTAGGTCGGAAACCTCTCGTTGTTTTACCATCCTCGGTGTAACTTCGGAACATCACTTATGAATTAATTAAGATGATCATTCGGAAAATGAATTAATTAAGATGATCACTATGAATATAATTAAAATTATAACCCATGCATAATTACCCTCATTAAAAAATGATAACTCTCATTATTATGCGCATATTATAGGTGTATTAAGCGCATGATACTACTACTTACAGTACGTTATAATTAAATGCATGATAACACGTCGTATAATACGCATAGGTTATCATGCATTTAATTATAACGTTTCCTTTAATTAATTGCCTCCGGCATACGCTTTACATCTTGTTGCGCACTGCCTATATGTAGTTCACTTCATTTCGAACGCAAATTTAAGTTCTATTAGTTGTTTTATCAAATCTCAATGCATGGTTTAGATATGAGGATGGACATATATAAATATATTCTAGGGTTTGTTGAAGAATTAATATATTTCCCCCACAACAATTTCAACGTAGCCTATCGCATATTTTTAGGTGTATATACCAACTGGACATATTACCTTATGGCTTATATTCCATATATATAAAGTTTAATTGTGTTATCAACCCTATATAAGGGTTCAATAACAATGCATGCAAGCGTATATTTGACGTTGCAAATGCACAACGAATAAATGCAGTGAAGTGCTGAATAAGCATCGACACTTGACCACAACTCCAAGTGTATTATAAGCTACCTATATGGTAGAAAAAAGCAAATTGTAAGGAATTTTTTTTTGTCTTGCTTATAATATTATTATGTCGCCAGTAAAAACCAGGCTTCACACATTGAATTTCGAGGGGCATTTCACTCCAAAAATCCCGTACACTTCGTCAAAAAATCCGGAAAAAATCCAGAAAAAATCCATGAAATCCTCAAAATCCGTTGAATCCATCAAAATAAAAAAAATCCTTTAAAAACCACAGAAATCCTTCAAAAATCCACAGAAATCCATAAAAATCCTTAAAAAAATCCACAAATCCACAAAAAATATATGAAGTACTTGGTGTAATTTACTCGTAAAGGTTCTTTTCCACGTTCAAAATGGTGGACCTGAGCGAAAGTTAAACGCTTACCGTGATCGCTGTCATTATATTTCGTAATTATTGGACCACTCTACATTTCCATTTATACGCTCGAGTATACGCTAAGTTTTTTTAGCCTATTACTACTAAATATGTGTTCTTGTTACAATGACGTTATGTTGTAAAATATAATTACAAAACCATTGTCTATATAAAAAGTTTATATTCATGATTGTCTTTTACTGTTTTTGAAAGAATAATGAACTTGTTTGAATTTTAAACAAAATGACTGCATGCCCAGCCTTCGTTAGTTTCTGAAGGCCCAGTCCTCCGCTCGACCCTGACGTCCTGGCATAACATTGACGTTGAGACGTCGTACAACTTAAGATTATTTGTTCAAAACGTTACCTACAATCAGGAGCAAAAATTATTGAGACAAACGCATAAATGCCCCCCGCACCCCCAATTCAATGTTGTGTGGATGACTGAAAAGAGAAAATTCAATCCGCTTTTTCCAACATTGATCATGGGGGGAGGGGGGAGGCCGACGTACTTGAAACTGGCCAAAAACGTGAAAAGTCTCATTATTTTTGCTCCTGATTGAATCAGGAGCAAAAATTATTTAAACAAACGCATAAATGCCCCCCGCACCCCCAATTCAATGCTGTGTGGATGACTGAAAAGAGAAAATTCAATCCGCTTTTTCCAACATTGATCATGGGGGGAGGGGGGAGGCCGACGTACTTGAAACTGGCCAAAAACATGAAAAGTCTCATTATTTTTGCTCCTGATTGTCTGAGATGAAGCTGTTTGGGGGTTTGCTGTCGAACATGTGAAATTTTGCCAAACTCTAACGATCATGTTGACATGAAATTGACATATTTCAATCAATTAACCGAAAGTTTTTTTCCCCCAAAAATGTAGAAATTCTGCAAGGAGGCTGCGCGGGGGACTGCGCAAGAATAAAGAAGCGTTTCTGAAAAGTTTAATTTTTGTACTGTCATTACTTACTAGAGCCGAAAATTCTTTGGGAAAATAGACAAGCTGTAGGCTAAGTACGATCTATTAAAGTACTTGGCGATATAGTAAGACATATACAATAAGCCACAAAAATCTAATGTAGTGATTTTAACTTCTTTTACGTCCTTTCAAGCTCAATTAGCCATCATTTCCTGAGGAGGGAGTCATTGTATTACAGTTTCTCAGCTTAGCCATATGACGAAAAATAAGAAAACTTTGTCATTTATACTGCAGTATGTGCTGTTGTGCTTGTGGGATGTTCACCAGCTAATCTAAAGTGATTAGTTTATGTAAATTGTATGCACGTGTGTTCATTAAGCAAACGCTGACACGTTACACACACGTTACACTACACGTTACACTACACGTTACACTACACGTTACACTACACGTTACACTACACGTTACACCTACTTTACATAATAATCTATAGTAAATATATAGAAATATGACACGTTACACACGTTACACCCATTTTTTCAAAAAATAAATATATATATATTTTTTTAAAAACAATGGGTGTAACGTGTGTAACGTGTCATATCTCTATATGTTTTGCTACAAATTATTATGTAACGTGTGGTGTAACGTGTGGTGTAACGTGTGTGTAACGTGTCTATATTCAGTACGTAAAAATAGATTAAGATTTTGCGCATGTGCGACCAGATTTGCTTGAACTCATCACACATAATCCCAAAATCATGGGAGATGGAAGTTTGCAATAAATTCTAGTGCAAGTTTACGATCGGTAAGTCCGTTTATCAAGATAAATAAAAAGCTTGAATTGGGTTTAAAATTTAGTGAGTATGTCAATCTCACGCAACAATTCAGCTAAAAGTAAAAAAATCATTGAAGTTTTTCCAAAATAGGTCTGAACGAGGCGTTGTCTGTTATAAAATTCTTGAACTTAAAGGAAATGTTCTGTTTGAGAGAAAAAATATACTCATGATTGTCAGCCATGGGGAAAAATTGTCTGAAATTTATTTATTATTTTATAATCTTCTTCCCATGTATATATTCGTCAATTAATCGTCCTTTCGAAAGAAAAAATAGCTATAGTTCTGAAGATCACCTATATTTTTTTTACATGAAGTACTCAATTATAGAAAACCGCTGAGAAAAAATATCATATAGCAAAAGGTTCATTAAGCAAGAAATCCAAGTCAGCGTCTTTCCTGGAGCAATAAGTTGAATGAACATGGACGAATTACGTTTCATTCAAAAGTACATATAGACTACAATCAGGAGCAAAAATTATTGAGACAAACGCATAAATGCCCCCGCACCCCCAATTCAATGTTGTGTGGATGACTGAAAAGAGAAAATTCAACCTGCTTTTTCCAACATTGATCATGGGGGGAGGGGGGAGGCCGACATACTTGAAACTGGCCAAAAACGTGAAAAGTCTCATTATTTTTGCTCCTGATTGTCTGAGTGGAGGCGTTTGGGGGTTTGCTGTCGAAAATATGAAATTTTGCCAAACTCTAGCGATCATGTTGACATGAAATTGACATATTTCAATCAATTAACCGAAAGTTTTTTGTCCCCCAAAATGTAGAAATTCTGCAAGGAGGCTGCGCGGGGGACTGGGCAAGAATAAAGAAGCTTTTCTGACAAGTTAAATTTTTGTACTGTCATTACTTACTAGAGAAAAGTTTTTGGGAAAATAGACAAGCTGCAGGCTAAGTACGATCTATTAAAGTACTTTGCGATATAGTAAGACATATCCAATAAGCCACAAAAATCTAATGTAGTGTTTTTAACTTCTTTTTTTCGTCCTTTCATGCTTAATTAGCCATCATTTCCTGAGCAGGGAGTCATTGTATTACATTTTCTCAGCTTAGCCACATGACGAAAAATAAAAAAAACTTTGTCATTTATACTGCAGTATGTGCTGCTGTGCTTGTGGGATGTTCACCAGCTAATCTAAAGTGATTAGTTTATGTAAATTTTATACACTTGTGTTCATTAAGCAAACGCTGACACGTTACACACACGTTACACACACGTTACACTACACGTTACACCTACTTTACATAATAATCTATAGTAAATATATAGAAATATGACACGTTACACACGTTACACCCATTTTTATTAAAAATAAATATATATATTTATTTTTAAAAACAATGGGTGTAACGTGTGTAACGTGTCATATCTCTATATGTTTTACTACAAATTATTATGTAACGTGTGGTGTAACGTGTGGTGTAACGTGTGTGTAACGTGTCTATATTCAGTACGTAAAAATAGATTGAGATTTTGCGCATGTGCGACCAGATTTGCTTGAACTCATCTCACATAATCCCAAAATCATGGGAGATGGAAGTTTGCAATAAATTCTATTGCAAGTTTATGATTGGTAAGTCCGTTTATCAAGATAAATAAAAAGCTTGAATTGGGTTTAAAATTTAGTGAGTATGTCAATCTCACGCAACAATTCTGTTAAAAGTAGGAAAATTATTGAAATTTTTCCAAAATAGGTCTGAACGAGGCGTTGTCTGTTATAAAATTCTTGAACTTAAAGGAAATGTTCTGTTTGAGAGAAAAAATATACTCATGATTGTCAGCCATGGGGAAAAATTGTCTGAAATTTATCTATTATTTTATAATCTTCTTCCCATGTATATATTCGTCAATTAATCGTCCTTTCGAAACAAAAAATAGCTATAGTTCTGAAGATCACCTATATTTTTTTTACATGAAGTACTCAATTATAGAAAACCGCTGAGAAAAAAATATGATATAGCAAAAGGTTCATTAAGCAAGAAATCCAAGTCAGCGTCTTTCCTGGAGCAATAAGTTGAATGAACATGAACGAATTACGTTTCATTCAAAAGTACATATAGAGACAATCAGGAGCAAAAATTATTGAGACAAAACGCATAAATGCTCCCCGCACCCCCAATTCAATAGGGATCGAGCTTTAGATTCGACTACGAGTACGAGTACGAGATTTGATCGCGTGCGAGGAAGTTACCGTAGTCGTTCTCGTTTCCATTCAAATGTTGCTTTTATAACAGTAAATCAACAACGAGAGAAAAAGTTCATAAACTAAATCTCCTGCTGACTAAAATCCCCTACAAAACGTGTAAATAAGTCATAACATTAAAAACAGGCCAGATATTTAGTACTAATATGTTATTTGCGCCGGATAAACGCTATATAAATGCTACAAATTATTTTTGGAAAACAAAAAAAGCCAACTTTCTTTGTTTTTTTTTGAAAAGTCGTCGTAAGGACTACGAGGTTTCTCCACAAATTCGTACTCAGATGGGCGACGGCTACGACTTTTTAGCGTCAGCACGGAATGGCGTAAGCATACAGCATGCGTTTAGCTTGGCGAATCTCGTACTCGTAGTCGTACTCGTAGTCAAATCTAAAGCTCCCTAATGTTGTGTGGATGACTGAAAAGAGAAAATTCAATCCGCTTTTTCCAACATTGATCATGGGGGGAGGGGGGAGGCCGACGTACTTGAAACTGGCCAAAAACGTGAAAAGTCTCATTATTTTTGCTCCTGATTGTAGGTGTTATGGATACTCCAGAGCTTACCATTAGCAAATTATTTGATTCACTATTAATTATGACATTATTTTACATTATGGTAAAATAAATATCTAGATCGTATAGACAAGTTCCTTCGCCGCTTATCGATATGGATATACGACAAAATGTATTAAGATATTTGAAGTTATTGAAGAGATATGGAACGGCATACTGGACAAAATTACTTTAGGATTATATACGTAAAACTTCTCTCGCGCGTACATCTTATCTGCATTCTTGCAAGGCTTAAATACACGCGTATAAAACATCATGCTTCGCGTGTAAACTGGCTACTGTACTAACTGTGCGCAATAATTAGTAATATCCCCGTAATACCTGAAAACATCGCCCGGAAACGTTAAACCTCGCCCGTAAGACTTCTAAATGTGGTCCGTAAGACTTCTAAATGTGGTCCGTAAGTCTTATATAAATATTGCCTGCCCGTACGACTTCTAAATGTGGTCCGTAAGATTTCAAAATGTGGTCCGTAAGACTTTTAAATGCGGTCCGTAAGACTTCTAAATGTTGTCCGTAAGACTTCTAAATGTGGTCCGTAAGACTTATATAAATATTGCCTGCCCGTACGACTTCTAAATGTGGTCCGTAAGATTTCTAAATGTGGTCCGTAAGACTTTTAAATGCGATCCGTAAGACTTCTAAATGTTGTCCGTAAGACTTCTAAATGTGGTCCGTAAGACTTCTAATATGGTCCGTAAGACTTTTAAATGTGGTCCGTAAGACTTCTAAATATGGTCCGCGCGTAATACTTCTTGGCCGTAATTTAATATGAAAGTATTATATTTTTTGTGAAGTCCGTACATATAATACTTGTTTACATGTTGTCTATAAACTCGAACGTTCTGTGCGTAAGACTTTTAAATAAAGAAATGTGAATTTGTAATGACTTTAATTAACATGAAAACAAAACAATTACAAACATATATATATATATATATATATATATATATATATATATATATATATATATATATATGTCATTATATAGTCTGCGCGCAGGCTAGAAACAAACAGAATTTGCAAAATTACTTGGAATGCACGAGTTTCGATTCTGTGGACTGGGATTTCGATTCTGTGGTTTGATAGTTTTATACTCTTTATAGATACATGTTATGGATATTTTGAATACCAGGGTATTTGTAAGGTAGGGATTGCTGCGGGCATCGAAAGAAATAGAGCTACAGTAAATATCACCGATTATATCAAGCACACTTTTTCAAAATGTCTTTCGGAAATTTTTGCATTTTCGTCTCCTCTCATGCATGTTGACAGCAATTTTTGGAAATATTCACGAGAAGACAATTT